>CAIGRK010054129.1:0-10447 GCA_903798315.1 Fraxinus greggii | reverse complement strand
CTTTTTTTTTTTTTTTTTAAAAATTTTTTTGTTTTTTTTTTTTTTTTTTTTCAAAATTCATTTTCAACAACAGATTTTATGGGATCCACGATTTTTATCAACTTTTCAATCACATATTTTATCTATTTTTGTAAAAATCGAAAAAAAATCTGATTTTTATCAAAACCAAAGAGGGGCTTAGTCTTGAGCTCAAACATTTCTTGGCTGGAAAAGGAAAATAAATTATAAGCACATAATTTTGGTTATATTTTGGGCAGTAATTTCTTGGATTTCAGACAAATAATAAGTAAATTTAGTTAAAGTTTATGTGTGTAGGTGAACTGATTCTGCACATGGATTTTGTCCCATTTGGTATAAAGATTTACTTATCAAATTTGAAAAATTTTTAGTATCTAGTGGTAACCATTCTTAGAACATGTTTGGCAAAGCTGGAATTATAATTTAAATGGGTCAAACATATTGAATCTGGGCCTGACTGTCCAGTCTGGCTTAAAGTAAATATTTATAAATATTGTTTTCAGTAATGATGTAACCCCATTTATGGATTTGAAGAATGCAATTTCCTTTACTTACGATGACACCTTTGCTGCCCAATGCATGTATGATTCCGCATCAACTTATGGTTGCAGCTAAACATGAGGCTGGCCCTTTAACTATTTCTCCAGGTGAAGGATTTGGAAGTGGACCTTGAAACTACTAAACAAAAAAGTAAAGAGAATCTAGAACAAGCTATCTTGATTGAAAGGGAAAGAGTTACCCAAATGCAATGGGATATGGAAGAACTTCGGCGGAGGTCAATAGAAATGGAATTGAAGAACTCTCAACAGGTTTTCTATATGTGCTTTTATTCACATGTTATCTGGTGCACATCTTGTATCATTATAGTATTATTTCAGTTCGATTGATTTCAGATCAATATGGAACTCCTTCCAGGGCCAAAATCTAGGTACAGTATCAACTAAAGCATCCATCAATCAAGAGAAAGATGCATTGCAGCAGGACTTGGACTCCACGAAACAAGAGCTTGAAGAATTGTTGAAGCAACATCAAGAACTGGAAGTGAAGTCAAAAGCTGATATTAAAGTTCTTGTAAAAGAAGTTAAATCTCTAAGAAGTTCTCATGTAGAATTGAAGCAGCTACTTAGTCAATCACTTGATGAAAAATCTGGGGCCGAGGTATAATTTAGCTGCTATTTTAAAGCATGGAATTCTTCTTGTGGACTATCTAACCATAATTCTGCAGAATTGAAGATTTTTTAACTGCTGGAGTTGCAATATTCGTTCTGCTTCCTGAGCTTCTTGTATTGTTATTCACTTTTTTCTTTCATTATAGATCCTGTATCATTACCATTACTCATGTTAATTGTGCCAACAATGTAAAAACTCTTTTGAGGGGAAAAGATAAAATTGACCTGAAAACCAAAGACTCATTACTCAACATATTAATTTATCAATTCTATTATATCAACGTGTATACATGGGTGCAGATATTTTCTTTATTTTTCTTGAATGGATTCATTGAAACATATGCATGAGTGTGTCACTCGAGAAACTAATCTTGATTTTTGAAACTTGAGCAAGTTCAGGAACTCCTTCAAAGACAGAGAGAGAGAACTAAGCAAGCAAAAACCTCTTGGAGGAAGCTGGTACACAAGTGCAAGATTTTTCACAATAAGCTACAGGAATGCCAGGTCAACGTAATACATAAAACAGAAGATAATCTAGCCGTGGATAATCCATTAGGGTCAAATGCTTTGGATGTTATAGCCGCATCTGACAATCATATTGGCCTTCTAATTGAGGAGGTACTCCTGGAGTCTTGCACTGTTAATCCTTCTATTATTTATGTTATTGCTATCTCAATATCTCACGCGTTGACCCCTAATGTATCTTTTAGATTAAAGTCCTCATATTTTCTGTGTATCTTTAGAAAACTATGATTTGATATGTATTTGGTAAAGAGAATGGGAATTGTGAAGCTTGACATTATGCCTCTTTGGAGCGTTTGGCATAGAAGAAATGCCAACACTTCTGAAGGAAGGACAAACAGTTGAACCGAAAGTTGCGCCTGTACCTCTATCGTGAACCGTTATTATCTCCTTTGGTCACGAATGAGTTGATCTTTTATAGTTGAATTCAATATTTATTATTAAAAGGTATGTTTGGATTTAAATTTCTCTTTTGGCAAAAGCCAAAGACAATAGTGGCATGTTTAGTAAGGTGGAAGTTTAAAATTTTCTCAATTGTATTGTCGAGTACAGTCTAATACTCTGTACCAAACATGCACTAAGTGTCTATTTGAGGAAAGATCTCCTTTAACGACCATTTCATCAAAGAGATGGGAAATTATAATTGAGAGCAAGTGGACTTGATGATTACATTTCTGTAAATTATTCTCGAGGCATAAATTCAACTGGATCTGTTTCGCTGCTTTGTTATGGAAGGAAAGTAATATTTGTGCTGTATACTGTATGAGATTCTTCATGTTGATCTTGTATCAAACCTTTTATCCTCTAAGATACATGTTCTTTTTTTCTCATCTTTGTTCTCTTGATACCTCTCTCCAGCACAAGTTGCTTATCTTGCTCTGTAAATTTTTTAGGTGCAGCATTTAGCTGAGGATTCAGATTATTCATCTTCAACTGTTAATGGAGATACTAATCTGGATTATAACATGAGCTCAGTAGATGAGGAGCTGAGGACGGCGCTGGTGACCTTCTTAGTCGACAATGGTTTATTGAGAAAACAGGTGAATTCCATTACTCTTTGCGCTCTTAAATTGAAAAAATCGCATGAGAAAGGTGACTGCGAACCCCCTCCAGATATAAATGTACAAAATGTAGTTTCATATTGATAATATTACTTTGTAAATCTAGCAGGTCTATATTTACTGTACCCTTAATCACCATAAAATGAATGTGAAAAATGAATCTTTGTTGTAGAGAGTTGTAAGCTGGTGTGATATTTTTCCTATCACTTCACTGTCCCTTGTATACTATTCTTCAAATTGTTTTTCTGGTTTATGTTCTATACAAAGAAACCAACATCTGATAGCATCCCATTTTTCCGATTCAACAGTATTAAGATATGCATATGCTTAGCTCTTCAATTTCATTCTCATACCTGGTACATTTGATTCTGATTGTCTTCTCGGCACTTCATTGCTGCCTATAATAATCAATTCTCATAATCAGGTCAAGATTCCCGAGTAATCATTTTTTCTTCATTGGTCGAAATTATTGAGTTGTATCTCGGACACGTCTTGAATGTATATAATGAAATTTTCTTGAATAGAATAAATTAGAAGGGGGGAGAACAATGTATGTTGCGGTTGTCAATTGCCGAATTGCGTTTGATCAGATGCACTGTATTGAGTGCAAACTGAAAATTGAATTTACGTAGTCGATCTTAAATAGTGAAACTCGATCATGTCAATATTTCCTTGGGGCCTTGGAGCATTTTGAGTGCCACTCATTTTGTTCTCTTCTACAAGAATTTTTTTTTTTCCAAGGACAGATGTTTAATTGAAATTAAACTTAAATAATAATATTTGAACTTGCTGAAAATTTCATCCACTTTTCCTTGAGAAGTTTTATTAATATCTCCAGGTATTTTCATATATTCTTCTTTTTTATTTTTTTTGGTCGAGTTCATCTTTATTCTTTAAACAATCTGTTAAAATAAAAACTTTTCTCATTTCAATGAGAGCTGTATCAATTATGATATGTAATTAAAATTTTAAATTAAACTAGATCTTATTTAGCTAAAAAAATCCAATTTAAATCCTTCAAATGTTCTATTCGAATTAATATTGACCAAGTTTCCAAAACAAGAAGCATTTGACAGTCTTGATCTACCGTCTTAGTGGGCATGATAAAAATTCCTCACAGTAATTCGTACAATTTGTTGTAGACTTAAAGAGATTGGATCACTTTCGAATAGCAAAATAATTAGAAAATTTCTTATGAGCACGAACTTACAAGATGTTTAATTATAGATGTTGGTAAATAAAAAGCAATTTACTTGCTTTCTTAAATTATTTTTATCTATCGAACAAGACTAAAATGAATTCTAGTTCGACTTCAATAATGAAAGCTAAGTTGGCTGTTGTCGAGAATGTTCACAGACATTGTGATTCGACCGGTAATCCATAGACGTTCTTGGTAGGACAAGGCAGACAGGTACATAGCTCAGTTTGAAATCATCCACAACATTTCCAGGGCGAAAAAGTTAAAAAAAAAAAAAATATCCTGCCGTGATAAAGCTACAGAACACGCAGATGATAAGATAAATAATATATTCAATAAATGTGAAGCCAAGAAACTATGACTCAACAGCCAAACAAAGTGCAGATAATTTGACATATACATGAAATACACAGTATATTCATAAAACAAAGAACCATCTATTTACAGTAACAAGCTCCCAGTGCCTGACTTCAGTACCTGAAACAATACCTAAGAGAGTCCTGGTTTTTTCCCAGCTTGAGAGAAGCTTCTTGATGATCTTTAGCAGGAATTACATTTAAGTCTACCAGCATTACATAACTGGAGTTACATGTGATAGACACCTTATCTGAAAATATTTGTCACTTTTGGAGGACGCCACACGGTGTTGCCAGCAGTCGAGCCATCTGCGTTTTGACCATTTTGGACGGCTTGATTCTGTCCCTTTTTATTCTTTGATCTCCCAATTTTCCTCCCAACGAAAAGGCCAAACTTCATGGACGTAAATAGGCCCAATGCGATCAATAGTGGCCTGACGGCCCAGTGAAAATCTTCGAGATGTTGATACTTT
Source organism: Fraxinus greggii (assembly GCA_903798315.1). Taxonomy (NCBI): domain Eukaryota; kingdom Viridiplantae; phylum Streptophyta; class Magnoliopsida; order Lamiales; family Oleaceae; genus Fraxinus; species Fraxinus greggii. Next base: position 5,650 of record CAIGRK010054129.1, on the reverse strand, counting down.
TTCACTATTCCAGGGCAAGTGTTGAACGATACTAGTTCCACTTCAGCTGGATCAGCCAAGAAGCTGCTGGTTTCATCGCTAAATGTTAATCTGCCTGGGAACTTGACAGCAAGGCAGCCGTTTGGCAGCACCTGACAAATTCTTCCAGTTGCCCACTCTCCAACTCTTTTTCGAGGCCAGTCAAATCGAGGGCTAAATACGTTTGATTTCAGCCTTATGAACTGCCCTACACAGTAAGGTTTTGCCATCTGGAACTCTGAGTAGCTGCCCTTCCAAAGAGTCTCCAGTCCTATAAATGCAACTGCGACCGTTCCATCACGGGTGATCGAATGAACGACGCCCACAGATGAATGCTTTCTGTCTTCTGTCTTCAGACGAACCCAATCTCCTGCAGCCAATCCAAATGTGACACGCTCTAATGTAGAAACATGAACTCTTATCGGATCATGAATTCCATGTACCCTTACTAAAACAAATCCGTCCTGATCAGTATCACGTTCCAGACCAACTACAGTCCCCTCCGGGACATCCATGTTTTCAGGGTTGCAAGAGCCCGATGACTTTCTAGATCGCACCATGTCGCCCACTTGGAGGTGGTCCTTCGCAAGGAACCACTCAGTATAACCACTGCCACCTGGCTTCTCCCTAATCATTCTACTTCCAGAACCTGTCCAGCCTCCATCCTGGTAAACTGCATTTTGTGAACTGCATGGTAAAAGTGAGCTAAAAATAAATGCATTTGCCTCTTCAAGCCCAAAATCTTTCCAAAAGAATGCTAATATACCCCATTATCAGGAACCTACAGCAGAAGAAGAGCAAATGTGCTCCTAAATAAGGAACTGCAATGGTACGCCTCTTGATTATACACATCGTTTCTAAATAACTTACGCGAACTCTTTAATTTGGATAAATAAACAAATTCAGAGTAGATAATCATTTCCATAACATGTTAATCTCAATAAAACATTATCTCATACTTATTTGTAGTCAGCTACATGGATCCCTTCCTTCTACTCAGATCAATCAAGGACCAATCAAGGACAGAGAATAAAAAAATTTCATAACACCGCAAGGTAGGTGAAACGGCCTTGTCATTTGAACCCCCTGAGGCAGATGCAGCACATTGCTCAAGGGGAATGCCACAGTATTTACACATGAAATCAAAAGATCCTTGTTGAGAAACACAGTTAGTAAAATGTGCATGTTCTCAGAGAGAAAGATTTACAAAAATGTTCCCATACTGCATGAGTGCGCAAGTGCTTTAGATCCCCCTCTTCACAACTTCAGTAAAATAAAAAATTAAAAATTTATCAACAAAGCAAAAAAATAAATTGATACCTCTTAAATGCATGTAATATGTCTGCCATTATAGGGCGACTCCGGAAGTCGTACTCAAAACAACCAATAAGGACATTTTCGATGGCTGGAGGGAGGCCACTAGGAATATGTGGCTTTTCTTGCTTCTTTACAACCAACTTGTACATTTCATCGACAGATTTACCACTCCAAGGAAGAATGCCAGTCAACATCTCCACAATGCTGCAACCAAATCCCCACGAATCAGTCTCGAATGATATTGGACCTCTTATTTCTGGTTCCCATTGTTCTGGAGCCATGTAGTTGGGAGTACCAAGTCTTCGAGTCATCTCTGTATTTGTTAATGAAACCCCAAGAAACACATAAGGAATTCCAATGTCCCCAAGGATTGCCCTGTCATTCTCGTTCAAAAGGAAATTAAAAGGTTTAAGGTTGAGAATAAGGATGTCTTTTGCATGCAGATCCATTATTCCTTGAGCAAGATCTGCTCCGTACCTGTAGAAAACCATAATTAAAGAATGTGTGCTTCTAATGCAACGAAATCTTTTTGCTAAAATGAAGTCCACAATATACAAGACGAGCCAAAATCACCTCAAAACATCACTCAGTGGCAATTTCCCCCCTTTGAATCGAGCCATTTTATCACCGATCGAGCCCTCGTAAAATTTCATAACAATGCAAATCTAGAAGAAACAAACATGGAGCAGTTATCGCATCTTTTTCCCTTACTTGAGATATTTGGTAACCTAATAAAATTTTAAACATTAAAAACGAAAGTTCGAACAGAGAACCCACTTTCTTACTAATAATGGAAAGTCCATGAAGCCAACAAATGTTTTCTAACCCTCGACACTTGGAAAGAAAAATATTCAACTTATTCAAGACATCTCTAATGTTATCTTCTTTTATGGGGTGTAACATCTTAACAGCCACTTCATGATACTCCTCGTAGTCTTCAGTCGTGCTATGACGAGTAGCCAACCATACATCACCGAAAGGCCCTCTTCCAATTCTGTGCCTCAATTTAATTGTTGCTGGGTCGATCCATGGGTTGACCTGGTTAGATGATGCAATGATAGTACTGCTGTGACCAGATTCACCTTCAACAAGCTCGAAGTCAAATAATGACGTTGGTTGATTTGAAACAACTTGTCCAGCCATTTTCCCTAATGTTTCCAGAATGTAATTGTTTAAATGCAAATAGCTTAAAGAAGTTACCAACAATAGAGTAAAACGAAATGTTCTTCTGGAGAACCACGTAGCAAATTGTTACATTAATGAAGTTCAAGGATATCAATAAATTGCTAGATAATCCTATTTCCTATAGGGGCAGTTGACAAATGAACCCAATTTTGACCATTATTTTCATATGGGAACAAGTTTATACCTTGAATTCAATCAAATATTAGATGGCAAAAATTTCCAAGTTCATTTGAAAATTGCATGAAATCAATAGTACCATTAAAGATTATAAAAAAAAAAAATTTAAAATCTGCTAACGGAGAACTCTATTCTGATCCAACTTCCAATTAGTTATATATGGAGACCACGGGGTGCCAGCCCCATAATTAAAGAAAGCACACACTTCCCTCTAACAAGAGTGTTAGAACTTAACCATGTCTTCAGAAAAATATGGTTTCACCAAACAATTATAAAAATTCTTATTCCACCCCACCCCCTTACATCTTTGTCAAATAACGTTGCACCCTGGCTGCAAAACGTGGATTCTCCACTGTAAAATTGAATCAAACATTGATTGATTATGTAGTATCTTCCTTAATAAAGCTTATTTAAAGAAAGATCGCATACTTCCATTTCTTTCAAAAATGACTATTTGCCACTATGTGAGAGGTGTTCCAGAAATGTGTGGGATCAAGTAAATAGGAGCATGGGAAGTAAGGTATAATGAAGCATAATCATTACATATAGCCATTTACCAAAATCCCAACCCACCCAAAAAAAAGGGGGGGCTTTGCCTCGAGAAACGTTTAATTTTCTTTATCTCCTCCAGTTTAAGAAAAATTAAAATTTTCAAAATTTGCCCACTAATCCATCAAATTCAAGCTTAAGGAACGTGTGATTAATAACAAAAAAATAATATGAGAATTTTTTAATTTACAACTATATTATTCATAATCAGATAAAATAATATAACGATCATAAGCAATTTTTTCTTACCATCGAGATTCAATTCATTAATACTGCGAACTCCAAGTGAATTTTCAAAATTATGATTTCTCCAAATTCAGGCTAAGAAAATGTGAAGAACCCAAGTCCCAGCGATGTTTATTATTCTCTTCTGTTCATAAAAACTAAATTTTTAAATAAATAAATAAAAAGAATGAAAACCTATTATTTCAGTTTACAGACCCATCTTCTCCCCTAATTCCCTCAAGAAACACAAAAAATAAATCTGTTAAAGTAAACTACGCAGCTAACCAAAAAAGTAAACACGGTACTAGAAACTTACCGACAACCTCGTACACAAAAAGATAAGAGTATTAACTGAAAGATTGTTAACCAGAAAAAAAAAACCCAGTAATTTCGACTAATTAGGATTTTGAGAGAGAGCAGGAAGAACTACATATAAATAGATCATTTCAAGAAATTTGTGGAAGAGGAGAGAGAAAGAGGGGCGAAGTAAGGAGTCATCTCAAATTTTGACGGTGAAACAGTACCGCACGCATTCGTACGATTACTGTGAAAGTTTGCGTCATTCAATTTCCCATCTTCCTATGTTTTATGATTTATCCTTACACTTTCTTTTTTCCGTCTTTCTTTTTGATATTGTGACCAAATACATTTTCACATTTTTTTAGTACAATGTAACCCTGATTCGTACACATTATTTTTTCATTCTTATTTTTTTTATTTATTTTTAATCACATATTTTTTAATAAAATAATATTTTTCATCACATCAATAATTTTTTTCTTTTTCAACCATAAATTCTACATCAATCTACTATTTCAAAATATATTTTTTCNTTGCGTCATTCAATTTCCCATCTTCCTATGTTTTATGATTTATCCTTACACTTTCTTTTTTCCGTCTTTCTTTTTGATATTGTGACCAAATACATTTTCACATTTTTTTAGTACAATGTAACCCTGATTCGTACACATTATTTTTTCATTCTTATTTTTTTTATTTATTTTTAATCACATATTTTTTAATAAAATAATATTTTTCATCATATCAATAATATTTCCTACTTTTTCAACCACACATTCTTAATCAATCTACTATTCCAAAATATATTCTTCCAAAATAATGTGGCTAACACAACCTTATTTTTATTTTTATGGGATAATTGTAATTGAGGCATCAATCTTTCGTTTAGTAGCAAATTTTGTCCAAATTTTTCATTTGTGCTACCCACGATGCCAAATCTTTCAAAAATTAGTACTTAGAGTCCAACTGGATAATTTCTGTTAGTTTGACTATAATGATAAATTTTGACCAATTTTCATGGTAAAATATCTACTTTACAATTTTAATATAAAATATAATAAAAACTATATTAAAAAAACAGATAAAAGGCTTTCTCTCTTTCTTCTCTCTTTGATTCATCCCAAAAGACAGAACCACTAGTCGCCTCAACGCAGCACCACTGCCATATCCTCCACCTCCTCCATTTCCAGCTTGATTCTGATTTTTTTTAAGTGTGGGAATCTCCTCAGGTTGAAGCTTTGTGCCTGTTACACCATAACTAATGATGGAATGGCTGCTTTCGCGTGAAATTATAATAGTTTGCGCAAATTTTCATGTGAATTTTGCAGTTTCGGGGCCAAATACATGAATGCATTGCTCAATAATTGCGAATTTCTTGAAGCATTATCTGTGAAGCGATTGTTTGGTGTCGGAGATAGTGTTGGAGCCGAGCCAATCGAACCTGGAAAGGCTACTGGAGCTCTGAAAGTTATTTGTTTGAAAGATCTTCACAATGGTCAGTGTTTCGGGCCTTCGATTATTGGCTACAATAATTTGAGGAGTTTGAAGTTGTTCACATGTTCCGCTAATTGGTACAATTTGTTTGTAGTGATAGCACATTGGAATACTAGGCTCGTGGAGCTTCATCTTGAAAAGCTTAAGGAGTCGGTTCTGATTGGTGTAAATCTCACAAGGTTGAGTTTAGAGAAGTTGGCGACACCTTGTCAAATTTTGGAAAGATTACCATTGTGCGGGAACGACATTGTTGGTGATGCAGAGATATCTTGCATAGCTGCAAAATGTATAACATTGAAGAAGTTGTGCATATAAAGTTGTCCAGTGTCGGACCATGGCATGGAAGCATTGTTGGGAATTTACTTAACATGCACAGCGGAAAATA
>CAIGRK010054106.1:0-17716 GCA_903798315.1 Fraxinus greggii | reverse complement strand
TAGCCGTATTTTTACCGAGTTTGACCAGTTAATAGAAAAAAAAGAAATTTTTCTTTTTTATTTTTTTTTTTTCTTTTTTCCTTATCAACTTTTTTTTTTTTTTTTTTTTTGATAAATTATTCCTCAGCAACCTAAACACCTTCCAACTATGTACACTCAAATTACTTCCGTAGTTCTTTGCTAAGCCGTCTAAATATCAAATAATGAAGGATGTCGTTTAGAAATGGAACAGCAGTACAAAAAATGATGAAAGATCATCAACAGCTCAATATGGCTACAACTGAAATCTAGCACCTAGACCACCAAAACCTCTCTCCTTCCAAGTCCCGCATGCACCAAGAGTCTATCATGTGTTGGTTAGTGAGATTCGGAATTAAAACACCTGATAGCATCTTGTTTATCCTGTTCTCATCTTGCCGCATGAACATAGCTAATTAGCTACATTACATTATCAATGTGTACACAGTAAAATGCAGATAGCAGTGAGGACCTCCAGGAAAAAAAGGATATACAGGAGATGTTAGAATTTGCAGTGAAATTGAAATACATTACTGTTTGGATTTCTTAGCAAGCACGAACATTAGAGGCAATACTACTGTGCATAAGTTTCAGAACAACTGCATCACAGGTAGTTATGAGACTTGCAGTAAATGAAAATACATTAAGCTTTGGGTTTCTCGGAGAGCACAATGATTTTAAGGTAGTTCTTGTTGGATTTTAAACTCAAAATAATAGAGAGAATCAACACAAGGAGCGAAGCGGAGATTTTTATTCAGTACAAATAATAGGGTTACATCATTAATATTTATAACAAGCTAGGGTTTTTTTTTTATTTCAGTGCGCTCCGCTCCGGCATCGGCCATTATGAGCCACATATACAACAGTTCTACCGTTGACATCAATACATAATTGTATCATTGGTTTGGTGTACTAAGGTTTCCTTGACACAATGGACCAACCCTGCCAATTACCAAGGTTGTGAAATTGTGTATGAGCACAGATGAGGAAAGATTTCAGTGGAAAGAGTGTAGACATAAGCAGTAAATACCGATATAGAAGATATAAGTTCAAAATTCTACATAATACTGATCCACTATCTCTCACACAGAGAAAGAGGCGAGGACTATAAAATTGTAAATAGAATTTTCAGAAAGTCGAAGTAATTTAGTTTTTTACTTCGGATAGATAGAAGTACAAGAAACAAACGTCAAGGAAGTATTTAATAAAATCAAATACTTAGAATTTGAGAAAAAATGCGGTAGAGATTACATTAAGATGCTGAGAATCTTGTTCAAGCTTTATGTCTCTATGGTACCAAAAACTAATACCGATCAATAGTGATAAATAATACAAATAATACAAAAATGAAATGGCAGACTTTATTAGTGTGAGTTTTATCATATGATGCAGTCTTTATTTTATCTTTTTTTATATAAACCTTAAGTGTGTGTGTTGAAGCAGTGACTTCTGTTGAGTTTTCACTTGCCAGATATGTATAGCTAGCAAAATATTAGAAAGCAGAAAACATACAAGTTAGAGGGAGCTTCCAGCTTTCTACAAAAAATGGTCAATCATTCAAAAGTTGCAAATTATACATCTTATGCTGCTAGTATCAATAACAGAGTCATCCATTGTTATCAAAAGAAATTCTAAAACAGAACAGTATAACCTTAAGCATAGAATCAGTTGCATCATGAGACAATTCTCTCTCATTTGGCTTTGGCATTGAAACACTGACATAAGCTGGCTTTGAATCTGAGCTAGCTGTAGTGCTGTCCTTGTCAGGTTTTGGTAAACCCAATGCTTGGTTTGAAGCAATTCTGGGATTGGTTGGAACCTGCAGTTTGTTTACCCTGCGGGAATCAAGAGGTTGCGATACATTTTGAAAGGATGACGGCGACACCGGGTGAGAAGCTGGATATAGTGTACTGGAACCATGAGAAAATGTAGACTGATGTTGATTCTGATAACTTCCATGAGTAGGATTTGCATCCAGGGGATTTTGAACATGCAGTGGTTGAGAATTAGAATATTTATCTTGCAAAGCAGGAGTGCCCTGTTTCCAGTAACCTTCATGGATACTGCCACTTACTACGCCAGGCTGACAACAAAAGATCACAGTATGCTGAATTTGACATGCCAATTGATCAAAATAAATTTTGTGAAATCTGACAAGAATCTACAATATGCAATCAAACTTCGCAAAATATGGGCCCACACCATGCCTGTCTCTACCCCCACACTACTACAACAGAAAAGAATATATCTGTCGGAAGAAGTAAACTAATTCAGATAGTACTGCATATCAACATATTATTAATCCCCTTATGGTACAAAAGAAACAAGTAACAAGTCCCGTAACTTTTCAAATAATTGAATAGATTGAGGAAACCTTCGTCGATGGCATTAAAACCATAAGCAAAGTTGGACATAAAAAATGAAGACTAGCATATCCACAGTTTTATGTTTACAATTCTAGTCATATTATATAAGTGGGGAAGTGTAATGGCCAAAAAAAACTATGGAATATCATTTTCCCTCCATGAACAACAAGTCAGTGCTCATAGTTATAGACCAAAAGACCATGACATAACCTTACAAAGTATATCTATACTGCACAATGATTTATAAGTTTGAGACTACAATCCATAAAAAGGCCTGGTCTGGTCATGATTAAAGCTCGATATCGATAATTCAACAAACAGCCTAGTTTAGTTTCTCACAATTTTGCCAGTGTCCTATTAGTAGAAAACAGGTTCAAAACAGGTTCACAGATAAAAGCAAACCCCAACTACGAAAGAATATCACAGTGATAAGCTTCTCCTTATGCAGAGAAAACTTCTCTACCTGAGGAAAATAAACGAGAGAGAGAGAGAGAGAAAGAATATCACAGTGATAAGCTTCTCCTTATGCAGAGAAAACTTCTCTACCTGAGGAAAATAAACGAGAGAGAGAGAGAGAGAGAGAGCTTCTTGGAATCTCAGTTTAACAGTTATCGATACAAAGAATTTATTACCAATTAACTTTGCATCTTATTGAATTTATAGGTCACTTTCTCAGTTAATGATCCAGGTAAGTCTCTGCAAATAATCCTTTTTGTTTTATTCCTTTGCGTCATCCCTAGTATTCTAGAAGGAAATGATTAAAAGATCTTCATGTTGCAAAGGAACTCTCTTATTGTTCAAATTGATTTTATGAACTTCTTGTTCACAGAACTATAATTGCCAAGGATGCTGATGGTGGTCAACAACTCAAGTAGAACCAAGAAAGGTTTTCTGCTAACATCAGAAACATACTCGACACAACAAGGAGGCACAATGGAGGAAAGAGCAAGAAGAGGCAAAAAGGGATTGGTGGAAACCATAAGATTCTCGTTGACGTGCATGGAAGCAACCTCGATTTTTATTTTATGAAATGACTTCCATGTTCCAGAAAAATTTGCAACCAACACTTACAGCATTCATTTAGTAGGTTAGGTTACAGTTATAATAAAATTAACCTCAACACTTCAACCAGTCATTTGTTTTACCACACCTAAATAGGAAAGTTATTCTCTGGAAGCGAGGATCTGTAAGGAGACACGTAAAACAATCATCTTTCAGAGCACTTCCACAAATGCCCATCAATACTTCTTTTGAAAGAAAACAGATCTTTATTATATAGACAAAAGTCAGACTTCTAAAAATAACTTAAATGTGTGTGAAAGCAAAACAAAAAAACACGCATGTACATGAAATTTCTAATTCTGCGTTAGTGTCTTTTAAAAATGACAAACACGTGAATGCTGGGATGCTTGTGCAGTTATTATATACATGCCCGACTCCATCTCTATACTCCTCGCATGACTGAAGAACTAAGGCAGATTTACTGAATTATATAAGTAATACCTCCATTGAATCAGAAATATTCCAATAAATTGAAGTTGAATGTGACAAACATTATTGTCGAAGAGAAACATTAACATCAGAATAGTAGGATTTTTGTTTTGTCAATCTCCAGATGCCAAAGTTCTTCGATAAAAGTAAGGCATTAGAGATTTACATGTGAATAAAACTATTCCCTCAATTAAACCATTTAAAACATACAGAAGCATAAATCAAATGATAATGCATAAACAGACCCGAATAATGAACATCAACTTCTTGGTAACTGTAAGTCAGAGGAACAACCAAACCTGCAATGGTGTTAACTCCGATGAACTTGATTCTGGCCTCCAAGACAGTGTATAAGGTGCAGGCAGCTGGCTGTTTGAAGCCGAATACCCACCACTTGCACCAGGAACAGAACTCAGAATAGATGCACTTGAAACAGACAAGTTCTCTGTCCCAGGAGCACAGCTAACTTCCGTTTGACTTTGGTTATAATAGTCTGACCATTGCTTATAATGTTGCTGATATTGTGAAGTTGCAATAGCAGTGGTAGAACTATAAGCAGCATTTGTTTCTGGATTGTAGCTTGCATATTGGTTAGAACTGTATTCTGCATACTGCCCTCCATCCCACAAGTTGGTCTGAGCACCATAGGTGCCACTTGTGTAACTTCCGGATGTCTGATAATCACCAGGATTGTAATAAGTGCTTGAATAACTTGCAGGTCCAGTATAAGACCCAGTATTCTGTAATGAGGAAAGAGGCTGATAAGGAGCACCTGTGTTTTGGTAAGCTCCTACAGGCTGAGGGTATGATTGACTGGACTGCTGTTGGTATTGATTGGATTGCTGTTGATATTGATTGGACTGCGGTTGGTATTGATTGGATTGCTGTTGGTATTGATTGGACTGCAGTTGGAAGCCACTATAGTAACCTGCATATCCTGAGCTATTGTATCCATATGGATCAGGATTTGGATAGGTAGCATAGCCACTATAACCTTGTGCTACATTTGGTACTCCTGTATTTGAAGTAGAAGCAATAGATGACATGTTCATCCCATCTTTAACATTTCTTGAGCTCGGCTCCACTCGCTGATCATGGTGGTAACTGGGATTAGACGGGGTTCCATTCTCCCTCAAGATATGATTCTCCCCGTGCGTGCTCCATGATGCCACAGCAGGAATATGAGGATAATATGAAGATGTATGAACTTGATCAACAACCTGGTGCTTCTGACAGATGAGGGGGAGCAACATATCAGTCGAAAGAACTCATATTTACTCAAGGTCATCTCAACTGAAAGAACATAATAACTAAATCGAAGTAAGGGGGGTTAAAAGAACAAGATAGCAACACTTTTTGAGCTCATTGGATAAAAAATTTAGTTAGCTTGCTATACAATATGGTGAGATTTTAGATGGGGTACAGGAATTAGAAAAAACAACTGAGCATTTACCGCCTATTTCAAAGTAACACAAGGTGAGCCACCGAAATTTACAGTTTAAAAACCCCATACGCAAAACAGAAAGTTATCTTGTTTGTAGCAAGAACCCACACATTTATAACCGAGCTTCCAGATGGGTAAAATCAGTTCAAAATAAATGACGTAACTGCAGTGTAGATTTGAACATGTTAAAGAATAAATTATATTCGGAAACTATATTAGTTTGCTCCATAGGCATGCTCGGCAAAAAGTTAACTTCTTAAAAAAAATAAAAATAAAATAAAATAAAATAAAAATCAATGCTCCTCCTTAACATTAAGACTCCTTGTTCCTCTTTCAGTTATGAGGCCAGGCTCCAACGCAAACTAAGGTATTGAGAATAGAAATCTCAAATAAACTTGTGAGTAATTATATGTTAGTATATGCAAACTGAAATCTCAGCCATAGCACGAGCATTGGGCTAGAAATCAGCTAAGCAATCAGATCTTCTATTCTGAATCCGTTTTTATATATTTAACATTTTTTAATATGTTAAGAGATACACATGTGTAGAGCCAAGAGAAGAGAGAGTAAGGTTCTGGGAAAAGACCCAATGGTATTTTATTAAAGTTAGGAAGTTTCTCAGATTTAAGGCTGTAAATAGGTTTGAATAACTCGGCACATGCACACAAAAACTCAGACTTCAGGAGAAACAATGTCGAACTTGAACAAATTTTCAAGCTCAACTCTGAAACTGTTAAGTACTAAATATAATGCAAATTAACCAAGCGCTTAACTCAAAATTTACTCTATTCATGCTCAGTTCAAATATTGAGCCAGCTAAGTTTGAACATTTTATCAGGCTCATTAATAACATCAGGATGAATTTGAGCAGCGTAAACTGTGAAGCTCGCCTCAAGAAGACAATTAACTACCATGCTTAGATAAGTAAGATTATCTTGGTTGACAAAGTTAAGTATCATATATTTCATCCTGAAAGGTACTCAATGAATGGAGAAAGCATTTTAGTTCCTATTTATAACATACCAAGAATTCAGATTCATGCAAATTATCAGTAAACTAAATTGACAAATCACATGACAAAACTCGGGGAGAGTAATTGACAGATGACTTAAGGTTTGAAATGACACTAACAGAGAATCAACTTTGATTTAACCCCGAGATATACCGTTGAGGATCACGCAGGTTGGCTAAGCTTAGAAGTTACTTCTCTACAAAGTTAATCTGAGAGTAAGTTCTGTTAGTAAAAAGGGTAATGTTTCGCAAAATATGTAACTTGAAGGTAAACTTGACTTACTTTAATCACAGTCAAACATGATCTATTGATCACGTTAAAAAAGATCTTCGTATGATTTTCAATTATTGTGAATAAACATGTTATGGTGTATTTTAGAAAAATGTGTAAAAACTAGTATATATTGACATAACTGAGTTAGCATATAATGGAACGACAGGCTGTAGAGAAAATAATGCAGGATATTTAGTAATTCCCTACCAAAATTATTTTGTTTCCATTATAATGGCAATGGGCAAACATGAAGATGTCCAGCGTTTTTTTCATTTTGGTGTTTGTGTGTGTGAATGAGAATTCATAGAAGGTCGATCTATGCTCATATTATCTCACAAAAAAGCATCTGATGCAGGCAAATGGAGATTAAATGAATGAAGTGTAATTACACTCTTGGTAGAAGCACAAACTGGGAAGGAAATAAGTGTTGGAGAGATTGAAGTACCTAACAATGGAAAATTCCATTATCTAGATTCCATCATTAATGATTTCAATAGCCAGTCAAATTGAAGATGATACTACAAAAAAATACAGAGTTGGTTGGAAAAAATAGAAAAAATCCTGTATTGAATAATTCTCATTAGGTTAAAAAGAAAGTCTCTAGAGGACTTCAATATGATGCTACACACAACTACAAGTAGGGCCTAGGAGTAGCAAACGAATAAGCAGTAACATGTGAAAATAGATTGATGGTACAATATGAGGTAGAATAATAAATGAGCCTAATAAACTAAGGAAGTACATACACATTCACATAAAATGCTGCTAGTTGCATCCAAGAAAAGATGAGACTCGTATTAATGGCAAACCAAGAGGAAATAGAGGAACATAAATAATAAAATACATATTGAGCATATGATTTATGTTTGAATTTAATCTTAGTTAAAACAAAGTGGAAGAGAATAGAAGATATACGGCCCATGTAGTTGGCCATGGACTAAGACTTCGTTAAGGGCTCGTTTGAGCACAATTTTTTTCAAAAAATGCATTTTGCAATAGTGTTATGATGGAGAATATGTGATTGAAAAATAAGGAAGAAAAGTTTAGTGTTTGCGTGTAATATTATTTTATTGAAGAATATGAGGTTGAAATGGGGATCAAATCATTGTTCAAGAATTCATTTTGATGAAAAAATGGGGCTCAAACAAGGGCAAAGATTTTGACACAGAACATATTTTCAAAATTGAGGTCACGTCTAGAATTCTACAATTGCATTTCCCACAATTTTTGGCATATTTAGAATCATATTTTGATACATTATCTTGAAAGGATATTATTATTATTATTATTATTATTATTATTATTATTATTATTATTATTATGTTTTGGAGTTAATTTTATGTTGGGCCTTTTAATAAATGTTGGAGATGGACATATATATCTATAGAGCATGGGTCCTATCCTAATTTTGATTATGTTGTTTAATTGTTTAGAGAGAGTCATAAATTCATCTAAAATAACCTTAGTGGTCAAAGACTCCAGATCCCTATGTTTCCTAGCTAGGACACCTGATCCTTTCTCCTTGAGAGTCTATACTTGTGTAATTCTTTATCTTTCGATGAAATTGATTATTATGAAAAATCAATAACTTCGTCTGCTTTTCCACTTGAGAGGATCCTTTTTTCTCACAGATTCAGCACTATATCTTTCGTCTAGTCATTAAACCAAAGCCTTTAAGCATGTCCCCATTTGAAATGATAAACATAAAAAACAGAAGAATCTACTAAAACTTACTGTTAGTAGAACAGTTTTTCAGCATCCACAGCTGCCGAAAATTCCATAAATATCTTCCTCTCCCCGGAAAATCATCCTTAGCCCCTTAGCAAATTTATTATCCACATAATCTAAATCAAATCCAACCACAAAAATTCTTTGTAGGGGGCTTTATGAGAGATTTCCTGATGATTTCCTACATCAATTGTTTGTGTCTTGTGCATGTGCATGTGTACAATACAGAGTGTGAAGAGGCAATAGTAATAAAATTAAAAGGAAGATCCTTCAAAGGTATCAACTAGTACTATCACAAACAATACAAGTTTACCATACAGATGTCAAACAGAAGTATAAATTTACACGTGTAGTAATCCCAAAAAGATGGGTAAACCCGGAAAAAGAGAAACGGGAACCCACTGACAATGCTAGAAACCTTCAAATCTTACTAAATAAGTATCCCCATGCATCAGCGAAATCTATAAAATCTTTCTAAATCTGTTCTGACTTTATTGCTATCTAATCTTAACCACCTCATATATACGAAGCGAAAGAAGGTACATACACCATGACCTGTCAACTCCTTATAGAACACATCCTTCTCTTCCAAATAAAGAAACCTAATTTAAATATAATGATCAGCATCAACCATCACAAGCAAACTTGCAAGCAATTGAAGCATTCAAGAATCAAGCATTTATTGTCATGCGCCTTAAAATCATTACCATGCTTAACTGCAACTCTTTTCTCTTTAGCACAAAATCATAACCAGAAAAAAAATGCATTCGAACAAATATAGCGGGAGAATAGAAGTAACTACCTCTACCGACTTGGGATCCAGAGTGGCGATGGTTTCAGCAGTTTCTCCTTGATTCATCTTCACCTCATTAACATTCTAATTATGCAAAACCCAATAAAAAACTATCATTTACAACACAAAATGTAAATTCCAAATAATCATTCTCCTATAAATAATGCAATAAACTCGAAACCCTAACTAGTTTAGCGTTAAAAGGCACGAACCTTCCAAACCCAATTGCAGTTATCCAGCAGAAGCAGCTCCTTTTCACGAAACGAACCAAAACAATAGCAGAAATTAAATGAAACCAAAAGGAAAAAGACAAGGATAAACGAAAAACAGGCGCGTTGACAGGGTACAACAAAGATACTAGTAAATGAACGAAGAACACGATAACGAATTATTGAGAGACCGATTTAAAGGTACAATTATACAAACTAGCTATATAAATTTACACATGGTGTACATATCTGCATATATAAATTTGGGAATATGAATATGTCGAGAGAGGGGGGGGTGCGGGGGGATTTGCAGGTTTCGACCCGTTTCCGGGTGGGTCGCGGGTTTGGATGGTTGGCGGTGGCGGGTAGAGAAAATGGAGGTAAAAAATGTTGACGGTATAATAACCAAGGGAAAATAATATTTTGTTTTCAAGCTTTTCCATTTTATTTATTACTAAGTTTTTGAATGATTTTTCTAATATTAGGCGGCTATTTGATTTTGTTAAAAATTAGATTTTTAGTAATTTTTTTATAAAATTGATGAAATATAATTTTAAAAGTTAATAAAAATTATCGAAAACGTGATTTTAAATTAACTGTTGACTTTGATTTAAATTTTTGTCAACTTTTTTTATCCAAACCAAACAAGCACTTGATGAGTTTGAATTTATGAGTTGTAAGATATTTCGTAAAATCGAGAAGTCATTACGATAAACTTATGAGCTAACGTATTTTGTTCAAATGTCGTTACTTATTTTGCTCAATACAACCTAACCTTTTATTTTGGCACATACCCCAACCTTTCATTTTGTCACAAAACACCCTAACGTTTCATTTTGGCGCGAAACCCTCCTAAATCATCCAAACTTTGTTGAATACAACCTTTTTGTCATTTTTCACTATAAACCTTGTAAAATGACAAATTTACCCTCCCTTATAATTAAATAAAAAGAAAGAAAAACTAAGAAACAATTGCAGGCATAATTTCGTATCTTTCAAATCATGCAAATGAGTCTAACTAAAAAATAAAAAACGTATTTAAATAATAATAATAACAGAACAGCGTTCATCTTTTCCAACACCCAACACCCCCACGGTCCCCACCTCTCCTATGCCGTACCCACGCCACCAATCCCCTCTTTAAGAAATTAAATTTAGCCCCTGTTTGTTTCTCATTTTTCATTCATAAAAATGAAAAATATGATCGTTATCCATCACATCAAGTCATCAATTTTGAATTTCTATCTCTTGTGTGGGGCCCAATAACGGCTCTATTTTTCATTATCATTCTATAATAATGTGGCTCAAACGGGCCTAAATGATTTTATACTTTNCCTCTCCTATGCCGTACCCACGCCACCAATCCCCTCTTTAAGAAATTAAATTTAGCCCCTGTTTGTTTCTCATTTTTCATTCATAAAAATGAAAAATATGACCGTTATCCATCACATCAAGCCATCAATTTTGAATTTCTATCTCTTGTGTGGGGCTCAATAACAGTCATATTTTTCATTCACATTCTATAATAATGTGGTTCAAACAGCCCTTATCTAAAAACCTCACCTATCAACTCCAAATTCCTTGATTTAGAGATTTAGCTTAGTGTTCTTTTGCCATGCGATCGCAATGGCTATAACCATGCAATTGTATGATACAAGTCGATGGGAAATATAATTTTTCATTTTTCGACTCGTACTCTTTCTGTATTGTAATTCTTTCATTTGAAAGTCTAATTTCTAAATACAAAGATTTAGATAGAGAATAAGAGTTAAGAAACAAGGACACATATTTCGACACGAAGATTGAATATTATTTTCTTGAGCTTCGGATGAAGAAGAAGAAGAGGAAGGCAAGGTTGCACAAGATTTGAAAAGATTTTAAGGAATCAAGACTTTTCATTATTTTCTTTCTATAACTAAAATTCGGGTAATGTTTCATTATTCTAACATGCATTCTTGTAACTTTATAATGCTCTGATAAATTTTTAGTCATAGATAAACTATTTATTATGAAGTTTTAATATCAATTTCGAGGCTTTGACATGTGATGTTTGTTTATTATGAATGACTTTTATAATTTATAATGCTTTCAGTTACGTAGCTAATAATTAAATGATGGAAAGCAATTATCGGGCCATTGAACGCACATAATTTTTTAACTTTTTTCCGAATTTCTATTATGTCTCCCCTTTCTCCCTCTCCTCTAACATGACAAATGGACAACGTCAAAATTTCTTAGCCCGCAAAGTTTCCCTTCTCCAATCTACATTACGTTGGTTTTACCCATACCCAATTAATTTTCCATTTCCACTCATCTCGTTAGCACCGAGGCCACTGCCAATCTATGCTTAATGGTTCAATCCATGCTTTGAGCCTATGCCATTTGTCGAGCCAAGTTAAGTAGTTCGTAGTCAGTCATGTGGAATTTTCAAATTTCTTTATGGTATTTTCAATCATGGAGCCATTTGGACTGGTATTCATTAATCTTGATTAAAATTTCTTTATGATTTTTTTTTTTTTACTTTATCGATTTTATTGAGGTATATGCTTGAATTATTACTTTATCGAGCCAACGTGCCAACAAATTTGTTAGAAGTAGGGTTCCAAAATTCTTCTTGATAAATTGAGTTCCTACAATCCTGCTCTACAAATTTCTAGGTTTTGAATAAGTTATTTATGTAAACTCTACGGAATAGTCTTGGTAAGTGATATTTTTAAGGTCTTCTATAAATAGTCACACAGATGAAAGTTTTTAAATTTTAATGTTTATTAAGAAATTCGTAATATGGATTTGTAATTTAGGAAATTTTAAATTTTTTGTGGGAGAAATTAGTGTCAATTCTAAGTCCTGGCTTCTTTTTTCATACCTTAGCTATTCAGCGACTCCGAATCACGTTTTTATTGTTCTTGTTTGAAATTTCTCGACGTGTTGCCACTCATCGCATTTTGGTAGCGTTTCCCACATTCAGGCATCAATGTTGCTAACAAAATATGTAAATCGTGATGCATGACATCAACTACAAGAAAATGGAGCAAGAGTCCGCATTGAAGTGCATGATACCTCAAGCTAATATGCTAGGATAGAAAGGCTCGACCTCGAATTGATAAGCTAGATGTTGTTTGTTTGGCATTCAAGACTAGAAATGGGTCGAGATGATCTGTTTATCAAAAAAGGAGAGGAATTGGTTTCCAACCGTGTGAACCAGTAGAAAATTTCTATGTTTTTATTCACTTTCGTTCTCCACATTAAATATACTAGGTGAGGGCTCTATATATCTATTCTAACATATCGTAGTCCTGAAATTCAGGGATTAAATATAAAAATACAAACTAAACTTAACAGATATGGAACCAATAATACAGCTACTCTCTTTCATTCCAGTACATTCCATTTATGACAAAATAGCCACTCTATTTCTTTAATTGCAGAGTTGTCTCCTCCCTTGTAAGAGGTCAATGGAAAATCACACAGAAAACTTGCAGGCAACTTAGGCAACTTATCTTGTTTCTCTTGTTCCAATGATCTGTGTCTCCGACTGCATTTATTTCAAATATCTTTCTCATTACTCCCCCTCAAGATGGAGATGCAATTGAATGAATCCCATCTCGCCTAAGAGATATTGCAACTTCTTTGAACCAATTGCCTTCCTCATCACGTCTGCAACTTGTAAATTTGTTGAGATGTGAAATGTCTTTATCAAACCGGCCTGTATTTTCTCCCTCACAATGTGACAATCAGTCTCTGTGTATTTTGTTCTCTCATGATAAACAGGATTTGAAGCAATATGGATTGCTGCTTGATTATCACGGAATAATTGTATCGATTTCTCAATAGGTAAGCCAAAATCATTCAATAAAAATTTAAACCATACCAACTCGCATGTTGTTGCAGCCATTGATGGATATTTGCCTCAGCAGAGGACCTAGACATAGTCCTTTGTTCCTTTGACCTCCACGATATCAAACCATCTCCAAATAAGATACAGAATCTAGTAATGGACCTTCTAGTTTCTGGACAACTGCCCTAATCCGCTTCTCAAAAGGCAGCCAGCTGTAGTTTGCCTTTTGCTGGATAAATCAATCCTTGTGATTGAGATGCGTTCAAATATCTTAGTATCGTTAATGCTGCCTTCCAATGCACATCTCTTGGCTGATTAAGATATTGACTTAGGACCTATACCGAGAATGATATATCATGCCTAGTTATTATTAGATAAAGTAGCCTTCCTATTAATCTTCTATATTGTCTTGGATCACCCAAGGCTTGTCCTTCTTCACCATTCATTTTCAAATTATGTTCCATAGGAAATTGGACAGATTTGACACCAAGAAGTCCACGGTCTTGTAGAATTTCCAGCCTGTATTTCTTTTGGCAAATGAAAATCCCTTGCTCGGATCGGGCAACTTCCATGCCTAGGAAATATTTCAACTTTCCAAGGTCCTTTAGCTTAAAATGATCCACCAAAAATCGCTTCAATTTCTATATTTCTTCTTCATTGTCTCCTGCAATCACCATATCATCAATATATACAAGCATTACAGTAAAAGAGGAATCAGTTTTCTTGATAAATAGTGAATAATATGCTTTAGATTGGATAAAACCAATCTTGGTGATAACAGATGTGAGTTTTTGATTCCATCGACGAGAGGCTTGTTATAAGCCATAAAGAGACCTCTTAAGCTTACATACTCGTTGCTCTCCTTCTCTACCATATCCTGGAGGCAGATTCATATATAATTCCTCATCCAATTCTCCATAAAGAAAAGTATTATTAACATCAAGATGATGGAGAGACCAGTTTTTACATGCAACAATAGACAGAAGGCATCTCACAGTTGGCATTTTGGCAACAAGGGGAAGGTTTCAAAATAATCTTCTCCTTCTCGTTGAGTGTAGCCCTTTGCCACCAATATAGCCTTGTGTCGTTCAATACTGCCATCTGCTTTATATTTGGTCTTGTAGATCCATTTGCAACCTACCGGTTTCTTCCTTGGAGGCAGCTTGGTCAGTTCCCATGTCTCATTTGCTTCAAGAGCTTGAATTTCAGCATTCATGTCACTCCTCCAATGTAAGAAATTCTAGGCTTCTTCAAAGGTGTGAGGCTCTGGCTCAAGGGTGATGGACAGAGTATATTTCAAGCATGCATGTGAGAGTTTAGAGTAATTAAGGATTGAAGCAAGAGAATAATTGTTACCTCTAGGTGCTGTTACATCAGGAGGAAGAGTGCCCGAAGTTGCCAACCTGCAATGAAAGTCTTTGAGGTATTCGGGTCTATTTCTGATTCTAGTGGATCTACGGGGTTCTTGGAGACAAGGTAGTTCAAAAAATGGGAGAGGAGATGAATCAATAGCTTTTGAAGTAAGAGATTCCTCATTATTATGGTTATCAATTTCAAGTGTTGCTTCCCGCAAAAAATTGGAATTGTCACTCGTTTGTGAAGGTTGATCAAAACTTTCTGAGATGGGATTTGGTATAACTGGGACATCATCTAGAGTAGTGATTTCTGGTGTAGGCAGCAGAGGAGACAAGTTGTTGTTTTGCTGAAAAGGAAATATGTCTTCATAAAAGATCACATCTCGACTAGTTACGCTTTCTCTCGTTTTCAAGTCAAAAACTTTGTAACCTTTTATTCCATTTAAATATCCGATGAACACACATTTTTGGGCTCTAGGATCAAACTTATTTTTGTAACGATCAAGATTTGATGCATAACATAAACATCATAATGTTTTTGACTGAGAATAGTCAGGTGTTTTGCCAAAAAGAAGTTGGTAAGGACTTTGATTTTTCAAATTTGGTGAGGGTGTTCTGTTTATAAAATAAGCAGGAGTTAGGATGCACTCTCCCCAAAATTTTAAAGGTAGGATATCTTGAAAACGTAAAGCCTTTGCTACGTTCAACAAGTGTAAGTGTTTTCTTTCTACTACAGAGTTTTGTTGTGGTGTGTACACACAACTTTGCTGGTGGAGCACCCTTCTTTTTGAAAAAAATTCTGTCGTGTTAAACTCCTTTCCCTGATCAGATCTTACAGCCTTTATTTTACATTTGAACTGATTCTCAATGAGGTTAAAAAAACTTTCAATGATGTTTCTGGTTTGACTTTTGTTTGTTATGAGATAGTTGATGATGCTGATGGCACCACAGTCAGTTGTAGAGCAAGTAAAAGGATTCCCATATCTGGAGATCTCTTCCCATATCAGTTTCATTTTGGAGAAATAAACACTAACTGGTTTTTTTCTTGTTTTGTGGTTGTCAGTTGTTGTTCCAGCGAGAAAATGTGATTATTGCTTGACTTGGCGAATCGTTTCTTCAATTCTACCCATACTTGTGCTGCAGAATCCGAGCACATCACATATCCAGCTATTTCAGGTAATAGGATGTTTGTGATCCATGATAAAATCATGTGATTGCATCTTTACCATTGAGGGTGTTGAGAGCTCGTTTCGACTGGCTTCTTAACCTTGCCATCTACAAACCCCAGCCTGTTTTTGGATGACAAGGCCACATACATGGATCTGCTCCAAGCATTATAGTTCTGAGGGGTAAGAGGTTGTGAGACCAATATCAGTCCAAGACTCTCTCCATGGTGAAGAAAGAGTGGGTTGGAAGCTAGATCTTCCTTGGAGTGGAGTGGGTCTGTTGGATTTATAGTTTCATCACCTAAATTAGTCATGTGGGAGTTTGTATTGGTTGAATGGATGGAAAATCAGGATCAGTAGAGATTTAAGACTCTCGCTCTGATAACATATCAAAAAGGGAGAGGAATTGATTTCCAACCCTGTGAACCAGTAGAAAATTTCTGTGTTTTTATTCACCTCCACATTAAATATACAAGGTGAGGGCTCTATATATCTATTCTGATACATCCTAATCCTGAAATTCAGGGATTACATATAAAAATACAGACTAAACATAGCAGCTATAGAACCAATAATACAGCTACTCTCTTTCATTCCAATACATTCCATTTATGACAAAATAACCACTCTATTTCTTTAATTGCAGAGTTGTCTCCTCCCTTGTAAGTGGTCAACAGAAAATCATATAGAAAACTTGCAGGCAACTTATCTTGTTTCTCTTGTTCCAATGATCTGTGTCTTCGACTGCATTTATTCGAATATCTTTCTTATTACTGTTTGGTCCCAATATGAGAGATGATGCCCTCATAGCATCTCCACTTCTTGCATGTAACAAATCTTAACTTAATGCACAAAAATAAGTATAAAAGTTTCATGCCTCTATCATATAGCACAAGAAATTCAACATCATAATTCTCAGTCATTTATGTATCTGCTATTACGAATCGCACTGCACATTTACATGGAAACATGACATATTGTAAGCGAGTTAGCCTTATATCATTTATAGTTCCTGCAATATATTAAAATGACTCAAATCAAAATGTCAATAATCACATAGCAAAAGTGTTTTGAAGAACCTTGATGTCTATAATTGATTCTTGTATAATATCACAACGTATGGTGGTTTAATACATCAATAACTTTGTAATTTGAGGTCTCAGATCACTAATGTGTTAATATATCTGGTTTCTGATTTCTACAATTTACGAACAAGTGATTAAACTTTTAAACATAAGTGACCGTCTGGGATGGATTCTATCAAATTTTTAGCACAAATTAGAACGTTATACACAGTAAGTGGGTCCCACTCAATAAAGTGCCATCTTCTTTTGAATGTGAAATCCCATAAATGCCTAATTTAGTGAGTGAGGATTGAAAAAACAAACAAAGGGGCATATATGTCTTGTCATCAGTCCATTTAAACTCTTTGGTAATTTTTGAGTCAAATATCGCTACTACAATAGGACCCTAATCTCTACTTAAAATCTTCAGATAATTGTTGCTAGACAAGGAGTGACTAGGTACGCTAGTACCATTTTTTGATCTAGCGACGAGTGACTAGGTACACTAGTACAATTTTTTGATCTAAAAGTAGATACACCAATTCTAAAAAGGTAGATTAATTTGTCCCACTAGAAAGTTGTGAGCTGTATTATCCTAAGTTGGTTTTATTCAATTCATAATTTTTTCTTTCCTTTTCATATGACAAGTGTTCTGAATTAGATTAGGGTGCTTAAATCGAAAAAGAACATTTTTGGAAGATTCTTACCAGAATCTAAAGTTCAACAACCTTTTTGGCCTCTTTCCCTTTTATTTCAGCTTCTTCCTTAATTATGTATGTAGAAAATAAGGGCTTTCTCACCTTTCATAACCTTTCTCCCATTGGCTGATTTGGAGCTGAAATTATTATATTTTTCCTTCCTTGGTCTTTAAGATAGTAGGAGCAGACAACAAATCTAACAAGCTACTGGATCATCCCTTAGGGTGTGTTTATCTCTCATTAATTGAAAAAAAAAAAGAG
>CAIGRK010054083.1:0-12249 GCA_903798315.1 Fraxinus greggii | reverse complement strand
GCGGCATATTTTCAGCGAACAGAAAAATTCATATTTTAAAACTTATTTTTGAAACATAAAAGTATTTAACAAAATCTGGAGTAAAAAGTTTCATTAATCGCTGAACTTTGAACGTTGTTATGTTGTGGTCATTCTACTTCTATATGTTGTTGATCGATCATTGAACTTATCCAACATTCCCTCCTTCCATCACTAACCAGGAACCCGTTTGAATGGCTGTTGATGTGGCTCGACGGCATCCTATTTGGCAACAGACAACATCATTTTATTGCCACGTTAAACCTTATTATTTGGAAAAACATCTCGTTCACCCTCAATCATAATAATTTTGGAAGAGGAATCCCCAATTCAAAAGTCGCAATTTGAAATCCCCAATTTGAAAGCCCATTCAAATCCCACCCAAATCCAGTAGAAAAATGATCCCTAAATTTCAATTTCCCCAAATTGCCTTCTTTCCAGTTCTGAAAACACGACCTGAAGCGCCACTGCATTCCTCCAAAACCTTCAGCTGAACCAGCCCTAAATCATTTCCAAACCCAAATCGCCCCACCTAGAACGAACATGTTCAGCCAATACAGATCTCAGTGAAGGCATATTTCAACCTGTAATCTCCCATCCCCCATCCTTCCTCATCATCATGTAGTGTAAAACACAATCTGCCTGACGAATGATGTCCGAAGATCAATTGGATCGCCAACACAAGACCTCACCTGAACGGTCACACAACAACACATCTGAATGAGGTTTCAATTTGCAAACATGGAGGGAGATCACGGAGGTACACCCCACCCTTCATTTGATTTATATGAGTTAAAAAATCTCGATACATTGTTGATTGAATCATGCCATCTTGTGCAATGTGTGTTGCGTGCAATGTGTGTTGCGTGCAATGACTTTACTCGAAGTGTAATTTTGTAGTCAAATACAAAGTTGAGATGCTGTCTTAGATAAACATATTGGTAGTTAGTTTCTACACAAATCTTCCAGCTCCAGTTTATGTGATTTTACATAAAAACTGATAGTAATTGCAGGTGATTCATAAACTGCAGGTATTTAATTTCATTGTTTTCATTTGTTGACAGATTATGAGGAATACCCTGATTTCTTTCATTCCAAGGTTGACATGGCTTCTGAGAAAGATGATTTTTTGTACGACTGCAATGTGACAGATGGCATCTAAATTGGACCTGACATGAATGAAGCAAGAAATGAAGGAGTAGTGATGAGTGTAGGGGAGGTGGGAGACGATAACTTGGAGTATCCATCATCTGAGAAGTTATTATTGGCTTGTTAGTCGGACGAAGAGATTGGTTATCACTTTCCAGAATTTTTGGCTGAGACAGATTTGATGAATTCGCAGTTTGAGGTTGGATAACTCTTTCGATCAACCCATAATCTCCCAATTTAGTGTTTTGCACAATATCGCAGTTGAATGAACATAAACATTTCTCAATTTCTGGCTGCACAAAGTCAGTTGAATTTGTTGATCATCGTGCAGCGGGTTGTTTGAATAATTACATTGTTTACCTTTCCCATGTTTGCTAAGTGAATACATAATTTGGTAATTACATTGTTTACCGTTCTCATGTTGCTTGAGGAGGCTGTTCATTCTTAAACTGGTATACTGATATTCTTCCTGAATGTAGAGTTTCTGTAATGCGGGCTTCATGTATATGTCCTGGAATTGTAAGGAATTAAATCCAAGCAGATACAGAAACATGCATGAACAATTTATTTGTTTTCTTTGTGACACTGAAGTGTTTACTGGTTATTTGTGGAATGGTTAACAATTTAAATCATTTGTCTTTAAGACTAAACACTTATATTTTTGTGGATTTTATA
This sequence comes from Fraxinus greggii, assembly GCA_903798315.1. Lineage (NCBI taxonomy): Eukaryota > Viridiplantae > Streptophyta > Magnoliopsida > Lamiales > Oleaceae > Fraxinus > Fraxinus greggii. Next base: position 10,407 of record CAIGRK010054083.1, on the reverse strand, counting down.
ACTTAGATAATTACTTTGTACACATTTCCACTCTTGTCGGATTGCCCAACAGGGGCATATGTTACGGTTGTAGAGAGCGTGAGCACTACTTGTCGGACTACCCAACAAAGAAATGATGTCCAAAATATGGTCAGTGATTTGAGAAATGTATGGAGGTGGAGAAAAATACTTCAAACGTTGGGAGGTTGTTCTTAAGTTGTACTAGGGATTGTGGTCACTTTGAGTGGAAGGATTAAGAACAGTCTGCTGCGAATTTAAGTTCTGTTTGTTCGGATAATTATAAAGCCAAAAATCAGTGCCAAGACATGTCGTGTATTTCAACACATGTGCTCAAATAACTGAAGAAAAAAGACATCGAGATATCCATCAACATTACCATACATAAAGGAAATGGGCTTACGGAGGATAATGGGAAAGGGAAGGTAAAAGTTGAGTGAACTTGTTGCAACTACGTGATCAAGTTGAAGACTTTCATTGTATATGTCGAAATCCATGTTTATGTAATCGTCGGTGAACATGTAGTAAATTATGTATGTTGCAAGACTTCAATACAAGATCTTATTGTAAGAATTTTATGTAATCGTTTTCTATTGCATTATGAACTAGTTACGAAGTTCATTCAGCTGAGGAAATCTCTCTCTTGATATGCACATTTTCACATGCTAGTTATGGTAGCATTTAGTGGCTACTTATAGTACAAAAAAAACCAATGAACATAAAGTAATAACATAGAAAAGTTTTGCCATAATGGCTCCTTACAATTCCATTCATGAGCATAACCAAAAATCGATTCAAAGATCATTACATCACAAGAGATACCATCACGTTCACTTCACTAGTCAGACAAAAACAAAAAACAAAAAAAAAAACCCCTCATAATCAGACTAATGCCACTCACAACAGCCACAACATTCCCTTCATGAACGATTTGCAATTGTACTTGAACTATTCTTGTTTGTCTGTCTAACAACGATGGTGGTTGGAATGGAACGCATGGGCTCTTCTTCATTTGGGTTTTCGGTCGATGACAATCCATCACCTCTTGATGACACCATTTTACCATGTAATCAACCAGAAACATTATTTATAATAATTAACAAACGTAGTTAATTAGCTAAAAATGAATTTGATGTTTACTCAAATGATCGTTAACTGCTATGTTGATATTTGAAGCAACGGGTTCTAATTCAGCATCGTACCATTCCTGTCCAAAAGTAATAGTATTTTGGGTTGGAGAATGTGTGGTTCAAAATTATGAAAGACAAAAAATTTAAAATAAATTAATAGGTCCCAATCACTAGCCAAAGAAATATAATTACTTGAACTGGGGCACAATCACTTGATTGATATCTTTTATTGTGCCCCTTCAATCTACATATCAAGCACATCATGCGCACTTGCTCTTTCTTCTTGATGTATGACTTTTCCTGACTTTGCAATACCATTTCTTCCGCCTGTTTCCTTCTATTTTTCTGTTTTTCCCCCGTTGAGGCGTAGTCCACTTAGGCTGGATGATTCTAGGGGCATCCATCTCAGGCCACAACATCGTGCCGTTAATTGGGTTCATGATATTATTATAATACCTCATGTACGTCTCGATCGTATAACAATTATCAACAAAGTCCTCTGGTTCATTTATGTAATCATGTATCACTGCGATGGCATGCATACACGGTATTCCCGTAAGCTCCCATTTTCGACATGCGCATGTACGTTCTTCGAGATCAACTACAAATGTTTCATAACTGCAATCAACCGCCACCTGGGCCCCCCAAACAAGTGCAACGTGCATTCTATTGACATCTCGGCGATCTTGTGCAGTTTTTTCTGACCCTTGGACATAAACGATCATCGCATGGTATCATTTTTCTCGTCTCTGCTGTATTTGTTTCATGAACGCCGTCTGCACTGATGTCAACATATTTAGTATCAATTTCTCTCTATCGCCCAGCAAATACTTCACATATGTTATTAAGCAGAATGTCGCACTTGGAATGCACTGGAAAGTGTGATCGACTCCACTCTTGAGGGTGTCTCTTCATCAGTCATCCATATGCATCTTCACTCACGTCACGAATTTTTTGCATCCAGTGTTTGAATTCAGCAATAGTTATTGACTAGCGGCACGCCAAAGAAAATCTTTTAGTAGTTTGCTCTTATGTCCGTTGTTGAAGAAGTTTGTGTACGTATGTTGTACACAAAAACGATGCTCTGCCTCTGGGAATAACTCCTCGCATACATTTTGAAAACCCTTTTGTCTGTCAGTTATCAATGTCCAACCCCTCCCATTGCCAATTTCAATGCCCTCTTGGAGGTACTTCATGAACCATCTCCAAGAGTGTGTTCTCCTTCTCGAAAATAGCATATGCCACTAGGTATATACTAATTAGCATCCTGTCCGATCGTTGTTAACATAACTCCCCCAAAACAACCCCGCAAATAGCACCCATCAATACCTACCAATTTCCTACGTCCAATTTTGAAACCGGCCTTGCAGGGACTAAAGCATATATAAAGACCTTTGAAAACTTGCTCATACAGGGCTATCATCACCGTCGATCCCGGATTTGTCCGAAGCACCTCCGCAGCATATCTCCTCACAAGTCCAAAATGTTCTTCCATTGTTCCAAACAACAATTACTTAGCATATTACCTCATCTTGTTGGCTACATTTCTACTTATCTCCGTCTTCAAATCATCCTTCACAATCGCAAAAATGGACTTTGTTTTCCAATCTGAGTCTGCCTNACCTTTGAAAACTTGCTCATACAGGGCTATCATCACCGTCGATCCCGGATTTGTCCGAAGCACCTCCGCAGCATATCTCCTCACAAGTCCAAAATGTTCTTCCATTGTTCCAAACAACAATTACTTAGCATATTACCTCATCTTGTTGGCTACATTTCTACTTATCTCCGTCTTCAAATCATCCTTCACAATCGCAAAAATGGACTTTGTTTTCCAATCTGAGTCTGCCTTGAACTGTTCAATGTATCTATTTGTCAAGAACATATAGTTACAATATCTATTATTTTGGCTTTGTGTGCATGTGTGCTTGGACGTGTAGGACTCCACTTGCACTGTCTCCGTCGTACTCAACTTCGAAGCCCAAACTCCTTGTGCTCGTTTTCTATCATTACACTTTAACATCACGTTGTAACCATTGAGAGCACCATAGGTTCTCACTGCATTCTAAAACTCTTCCATTGACCGAAAGAGTTGTCCAACCTCAAACTACGGATTCCTTATATCCGTCTCAACCAAAAATTCTGGAAAGCAATAACCAACATCTTCGTCCGCGAACAAAATAATAATAACTCCTCAGATGATGGATACTCCAAGTCATCGTCTCGCACCTCCCCTACACTCATCACTACTCCTTCATTTCTTGCTTCTTCCTGTCCGGTCCAATTTCGATGTCATCTATCACATTGCGTTCGTAAAAAAAATCATCTTCCTCAGAAGCCATGTCAACCTCAGAATGAACGAATTCAGGTTCTTCCTCATAATCTGTCAACTGCAGTTTATGAATCACATGTAATTACTAGCAGTTTTTATGTAAATCACACAAACTGGAGCTGGAATATTTGTATAGAAACTAACTACCAATATGTTTATCTAAGACAATATCTCAACTTTGTATTTAACTACAAAAATTGCACTTCTAGTAAAGTCATTGCTCGCAACACACATTGCACGACATGGCATAATTCAATCAACAATGTACCAAGATTTTTTTAACGCATATAAATCAAACGAAGGGCGGGCTGTACCTCTGTGATCTCCATCCATGTTTGCAAATTGAAACCTCATTCGGATGTGTTGCTATGTGACTGCTCAGGTGAGGTCTTGTGTGGGCGAGCTGGCTGATTTTCGAACATCGTTCATCAAGCAGATTGTGTTTTACACTACAGGATGATGAGGAAAGATGGGGGTTGGGAGATTACCGGTTGAAATATACCTTCACCGAGATCTGTATTGACTTAATAGCTTCGCTCTAGGTGGGGCGATTTGGGTTTGGAAATGATTTAGGGCTCGTTCAGCTGAAGATTTTGGAGAAATGTAGTGGCCGTTCAGGTCGTGCTTTCGGAATTGGAAAGGAGGCAATTTGGGAAAATCGAAATTTAAGGATCTTTTTTCTACTGGATTTGGGTGGGATTTAAATGGGGGATTTCGAAGGTGAACGAGAGGGTTTTCCAAATAATAAGGTTTAACGTGGCAAGAAAATGACGCCGTCTGTTGCCAAATAGGATGTCGTCGAGCCACATCAGCAGCCATTTAAACGGGTTCCTGGTCAATGACGGAAGGAGGGAACGTTGGACAAGTTCAGTGACTGATCAGCAGCATATAGAAGTACAGTGACCACGCCGTGACAACATTCAAAGTTCAGTGATTAATGAAACTTTTTACCGCAAAACCTAACCAAAACTAATGATTTCTTAAAATAAATAATAAATAATGATTTTTTTTTCTCATCTTGTAATCAATAGTTATATTTTCTCAATTTCCAATAGAAATCAATATGGTCTGGTTCTCGAGATATTCGGACAGAATTATTCGATGTTCATCCTCATTTAATATTGACTCAAATTAAGATGGATTTTAAATCATTATAACACGGATATGAATTAATAGTGAAAATCATTTATAATAATCTACCTTTATGTTGTTGCGAATTTAGACATGAAAATATTTAATTGATTTTTTGCTCATGTTTATAAATTATTTTTAATATTATTTTAAATTTTAATTATTTTAAAAATCATTTAATAACTAATAATACATATCATATATCTAAAGTTATAAAATATTATATTTACTTAATAATTTCTATTATTAGTCAATTATATAATTTTCAAGTTTTCGAAATATAAAAATTAGAATATTTTTCATAATTTTAATTTTCAATTGCACAAATCATACTTAATAGATTTATATGAATTTCATACATGATTTTGGAGTTTGCAACAAAATAACGAGTATCAAAATAATAATTACATAAAGTAGATAGCACCATAGTTTAAATCATATTTAACTATTTAAATAAAATCATTTTTAACTTTTGTACAGATAAAATCCCTTAAACACTTGGCATTAAAATCAAATGAAAAGTGTTTCTTTAAAAATAAAAAATTAATATCAAATAAAAGACTTTTGGAAAAAGAAAAAAAATAAAAAAACTAATAAAGCCCGCATAAGGAAGACGAAAGAGAGGAAAAATTCAATCGTTTAGAAATTACTAAATAAAAACCGTATAAGCACGAAGTGAAGCATTTTACCGGAGTTTCGAGCCTAGCAGTGCTTAGCCGTAACCCTGTCGAACTTTTTAGAACAATGTCTAAGAGTATATATTATAAAGTTTTTTGTAAATTATAAATCATAGATCCAATGAAATATGTATATATAAAGTGCATAACATTTGTGGATTTTATATAATATTTCGATAGAAATTATATTTGATAGGTTTATCAATTTTAAAATGACAATGCAAATAAGCTCTTCTTATAATATTATAATTCATTAAACTCAAACGAGCAATTTGATCTATCTAAAACTTAAATGAGCAATCGATCCATCTAATGCTCAAATTAAAATTGCAATTCCAAGATTAATGTGTTAGGGTGAGTCACCATCTTGCGAAATATAATAGAGTAATATCACACATCGATTAAAGATAAAATAAATAAACACATTATAAAACTCAAATCATACCGTTATAACTTGTCTTCACAAAAACATAACTGATAGTTAGGCTAAGGAGCAAATGGAGGAATTAGAAATGCATGGGAACATATAGAACTCACAATCTCCTAAATATCTCACAGTTCCAATGTTTCGTAACCACCAAAAGAACTAACGTTTGCTTAAATGTGACGAGCTTACATAGAACACTAAAAGGGAAACAATAATTTTACTTCAGCTACTCAACTTTTCCCTATCTCGCAATTCTTATGTTTTGTAACCACAAAAAAATAAAAATAAAGTTAAGTGTCTGCTTGCTTAAATGTTGCAAGAGGTTACGCTGAACGCCATTAGGAAAAAGTAGTAGAGACGATAACTACACAAGATAATCTACAATGTTGCGAAGCTTCTCTATGGTTTTAGCCTTCGCATTCCTTCAGAAACTATTCTAAACACATTTTAAAACAACACAAATTCAAGAGCCACTTTTCAAAAGCAATGCCAAAAACAAGCCCATGATCCAGATTATTTTTTTTTTTTTTTGCAAAAGATAGATTACGTGGTTGAGAATGGTCAATACTTTTAACATTAATTCATCCACTCTCACATTTTTGCAGTTTCCACGCTTTTATGGTATAATACTATTCATAATAAAAACTATCCGTGATTACCATGCGTGATATATACATAACGATTTATTATTTTATACATTAAACAATAAGAAACTATCAAATTAATGTCTCAAATAACAAACTATCATATACATACAACATATCACAATTATCGATATTTTTTATTGTAAAAGACCATTTACATTGTCAACTATGTGCCAGCCAAGGGACCGAAACCCAGTATAGTTTCATATTTGGCTCCTATTTGATAAAATAGAGGTGAATTTTCAAAAATTATGAGTCTCATACGTGTCAATTAAAAAGTGTCTAATTTTAATAATTTTTATAAATTTAACCAAATTTGGTATCAAATTATCTATTATACCTTTAATAAGAAATGAACTAATTTTTTTTTTTTTTTTCAATTCATCCCAAATTTAGAGAAAAACAAGTAACTTCCATGAGAAGTTACATTAATACTAACTAATACCTAATGGATTGATTTACTTTCATTGGCAAATCGTATAATGTCATATAATGTCATTTCGAAAAATTTAATCTTGATGCTACCAAAAATTGAACATGTTGAATTTCGAGCTTGACGACTGAGAACGAGCACGAATGTGATCTTCCAATAACTGAAACAAAGGTGTCGAGGTGTGTCATCGTCGCTCCTCCGATGCTTAAGTCAAAGAGAGAATATGAAAAATATTGGGTGCTGAAATTTGTATGTGAAAACGTACCTGAATAATGATTCAAAGTTTCATATTTATAGAGGTAGGTGGTGCACTCCTAGCAGGACTTGGCATCTTTATTTTTAGGAATTCTAATTGTGATAGGTGTTGGACCACAATCATAAGTCTAATCAATGGACTACAGTATTTTCCTAGATAGACTATTTCTGGACCTAGGATTCTTGAATTGAAGTAATTGGATAGGGTTACAGTTCTTAAGAGGTGGGAATTGTGCACGTTTGAGCACGAAAGAATTTGGGAATTTTGCTAAGGGGAAAACCCGAGGACTCCCATCGAAGATAACCAACGTAAATGTGACAAGCACTCACCGAAAATCCTCGAGGAATCCCGACGACTGGTTGATGCTCGAGCAAATGGATCTCCTAAGTGTAAAAAAGAGCTCTGAGAGTCCTCGTGGTCAAGGAGCATCACTTATGACCACATCATTGGCCCCCGTGTATCCATTCCTAAAGCTCGAGAATTAGGGGTGGGTGCACATAAGTTCGATACATAATGACGGCGAAAGGGATGCTCGTGTTTCAGATAGGTTGATAGCTCGACGTCATTGCTTCATGAGTACTGATTGCCTGAGGTAAAGTAAGGCGGTAACTAGGAATCGTTGGATGGTTGACACGTGGGAAGATCCAACGGCCCAGGCGGTGACCTTTGGGCTTCCAGTTCAACGCCTATAAATACCTTTTTTACCTTTCATTTTTCACTTTTCATTCGCTTGAAAGTTCTCCTGCAAGATCGAGATCTAGCATATCTCTAAGATACTTTTTGGGCGTAGGTTAATTGTTAAGGTAAGGCTCGAGACTTTAAGTTATTTTCTTAGTTTTTATTGAGAGATTTTAAGCAGCGAGGGTAATTGGGGTTCTGGTAGTTCGAGTAGTAGTGAGGAAATGGGAATGTCAATGATTCCAATGGCGGTCCCTTTAGATGCCCGACCTAGGCACCAAGGAAACGTCTAGTTTAAGTCCCTCGATGACCCTCGTAGTTTCAAAGAACACCTAGTAGTGGCAGCAGCCCAGGAGTTTGGACTGATGCCTAGTTGCGACATTTGGTCACCTGACCCCGAGGATAGGATGGTGTAGACTGGGATGGAGAGTTTGTCATTTTCAGGGATACTCTGAAGGCCAGATTTAAGTGGCCCTTGCACCCCTTTTTTGTACGTCTCTTAGTCGAGTACCCCATGTGCACAGGGCAGTTAGTGCCCAATGCATAGAGGATGCTCATTTATTTCTTTATAGCTTGTAGGTACATGGGCATCTGGACTTACCTTAACCTTTGTCGAATGGTATTCGAGCTCAAGGAGCTTCCCCAGTATACATGTTCTGAATATTTGTCCACTCGAGGTGGGTTTAAGGTCCCGAGCATGCCATGCTCTCTAAAGGGTTGGAAGGATAGGTGGTTTTATGCAGTCACTCAAGATCCCGACCTCCCTTTTTGGTCGAGGTGGGGGTTCCCCGGGGTTGCTAAGTTTTGTGAGGGTCAAGCCTAATTTGAGTCATTAGAATGGGATAGAAAGATGCTCGAGCAGCTCAATCCTTTTATGCCTGACATGAAGGCCATCCTCGAGGATGAAGTCTTAGACCTCACTGATGTGAGACGTGTCGAGGGTAGAGCTTTACTCTTTATATTCTCGAGCCCTTATTCTCGATGATTTGATCGATCTAATAAGTTTGATTGTTTTAGTGCAAAAATGTCTTTCGATCCCTCGGACCTCCGTAAGTTTGTGAATGCAAAGGCCAATGCACTTCAACCTCAGGTCGCCATCTCTACCAAAGGGAAGAAGAGACATCGGGTCTCAAGACGAGATAAACCCTCAAGAGGATCGAGTGAGATCTCTCAGCCTAGACAACATGATCCAAGCCCGAGGCCCACACGACAGCCGACCTCATCGCCCAGGGAGCTTCCTCCTCGCCATATCCTCGAGGTTATAGACCTCTCGAGGACGATTGTATACCTTCTGTGGCCTTGGTTATTGATGACTTCAAGTGCTGCCACTTGGTTCCGAGCATTATGGCAAAATATCGAGGAGATGTGGGGTTCGATGAGGGGATAAAGGCCCTTGAGTTCTTCACTTTGAAGGTAAAAAGTTTAGATTAAGCTCTGAATATATTTCATGTATTTCTCACGACGTTAACATGTGTTCTTTCATTTGATAGACCTCGAGTGTTGCCCGAGGCCTCTCTCTACAAGGGATGGATGAATCCCATAAAATGGCCAAGCTCGTGGAAGCCATAGAGCTCAAGGACAAAAAACTTGCTGAATTGAAGGTTGAAAGCAAAGCTCTTTTGAAAGAGCACGAGGAGGCCGGAAACGAATTGCATCAGGCTTAGGATGAAATTGGGGCTGCCAAAGATGAGGCCGAGGAGGCGAAGCTTGAGCTCGAGCGTGTGTGCAAAGAGCATGAAGCCAAGCTCGCGAAGGCAAGGGAGGGAGCATGGGAGAATTTCAAGACATCCGAGGACTGTGATATGCTCAAAGCAGAGTATGACTCGGGGGCATGCCTCCATGCCCTCAAAGAGGCCAGAGAATATCTTCGGGAAAATCTTGTTCACCCCGATGATTTAAGTCCATGCCCGGTATAGCAGAGAGCTTCATTCTTTCAGATACTGAGGATGCTGTCGAGGTTGAGGGCGACGAGGTCGATGTTGTGACTTCTGACCAAGCTCCTGGGTATGAAAACTTAGACTAGGAACTCCCTACCCCGAGCCCTAATCTTTGACAATATGTAAATTTCAAATATTTTGTAAGTACATTGCCCGACCATATGTGGTATTTATGTTTTAATTTTGCTCAAGTACTTTGCCCGACGAGTTTTGGGCCTTTACATTTTCAATTTGTTCTTAATATGCTCGATCTTTTGTATGTGTTTATCTCGATCATTAAGATCCCGAGTTTTTACTCATTTCATTAATCTTGAGAAATATTTGTAACTCGATGTCTTTAATCGAGCTTTATATTTATTTATTAATTTTCGACAAAGTTCTAGGCTCGACGTATGGGTCTAGCCTAATATGAAACATTCAATCTCTAGCACAGAGCCTGGGATTGTGACAAAGTTTTAGGCCTTACCTTAGGTTCAAGCCCAATGGCAAATATTTAATCTCGAGCACAGAGGTTGGGATTTTAGTAATGTTTTATGCTCGACCATTGGTTCGAGCCGCACATAGAGTAATTAATCCCGAGCTCTATGGCTGGGATTTGAATAAAGTTTTAGGCTTGACCTTTGGTGAGAGGCTGACATGAAGTAATTGATCCCGAGGACTTTAATCATCCCCGATGACTTTTGAATCCAGGATTGAAATTTAGAGTGGTCATGCTCATAACAAGACTTTAGGCAAATGGTCATGGCATGTCTTGGATGTGCCTGC
>CAIGRK010054018.1:0-10389 GCA_903798315.1 Fraxinus greggii | reverse complement strand
ATCAAGGTGGAGATTTGTTGGGTGTTGATACCCAATAAATTCGGCGATGATGTTAAATCGGTTATATTGGATTATACTTCATAGGTCTCGACGATGAATGAAGTGAAATATCGACACCACAATTAATCAGACCGACCCTACAATCTATTTTAGGCCATTGGAAGCAGTCTAATTAATTAAGTTACTCATGGCCCGGCCCATTACCTTGAACGGCTTTGTTGGTTGACAGCCCATTAATTCTACCTTTTGGACCTTTATTACCTTAACCTAAATCCCACCATATTTGGCTTATATATGTGCTACTTGTTACTGTTTATAAAGGTGTGTGAAGTGTGGTAGCCGTGTTTAAAAGAGAGAGGCATCGTTCCTTCTTGCTTCGTGCTTCTCGGTCTTGTTTAGTGCTCGACTGTGCCTTGTCTTCTCCTTCTTCCTAGCCTTTGTGGTTAACCTGTGAGCTTCCATAACCTCTCCACACCTCGCCCTTTGTGGGCCTCCGAGAGCAACTGGTGTTGGGCTTGGGTTTGGGATTGATTGGTTGATATGTAGTGTCGATTGTTGTTAACTGAGCCTGGAAATCAAAGGGTTGGAGCCCCAATATCTAATAGGTGAGAAAATAGTTGGTGCTATCACAAGCAGAAGGAGAACATGAGCCCTGATATAGCTAGTATTTGTATAGCCCGACTATTTGAGTCCCGAGGACACAAAATGAATTTTTTCATGATTCAGTAACATCATGCTCGGGCATGGAAATTGTCCGGGTGTGATGCACATGCTCGACCATAATATCACATGATTATGGTATTTTGTGGCCACCATCCTCGAGATATGTGGACCACTTAAAGACATTGCAACGACCCAAATTTTAAATGTTTAAATCGCAACCAAATGTTTCGTTAAAAATTTTACGTGATAAATAATTTCTACTAAATTTATATAAATGTGTTTTAAACAAGATTAATTTGAAAATTTTTTATATTCTTTAATTTATCTATTTATCACCTAATTAATGCATATTATGAAAATCTCACCCAAGGTGATCTTTAAAATTGAACAGAAAACTTATATTTACTAAAAAGAAATCCACATGCAGATAGTGTCCCTAAAATTGCAGTTTCGAGAATCTAAAATAATATTTATCGATCCATTTCTCCTAACAAATTACACTAAAATCTAATCTACTTAATTTATTTTTGCATACAACTTTTTTGAATCATGCTAGACAAATAAATATATGATAAAATATTGATTTCACAAATTCAATATCACAAACATTGTAGTTCATAATTGAAACATGTTCCAAGTTCAAATAAAGTAACGAGATAAATAAATTAACAAAATAAGGTTACTGCTTGTAATATAAAATTTTCAACCACATTACAGCAGCCTTATTTTATTAGGTTCAATGAATTCAGGCACAACGACAACACATTATCGTTCACCAATCAACGACATGTTCTAGCCGAGAAGTAGGAAAAATGGTGAGTACATGAGAATACTCAGTAGGACACAAGTAATTGTGGAATCCCAAATAAAAATATCAATTCACTCATCAATTTTTAAGGTTTCTAAGGATAAATGCTCTAGATATTGTATACTTTCTAAATTCTTATTAAAATTGTCTAAACCTTCTAGTTCTGGTCCGGTAAGGGTTCACCACACTTTGCTCGCAACTCTAATGAATCTATTGTATTAATGATAGAAATATCTTTTCCAAAAATTATTTCATCAGGAGTAATTGTTAAACTCTCATTTCTATTTAGCAAAAAAACTATTCCTAAAACAAATTCATCTTTGATTAATTCACTAATTATTGTGGTTGTTAAGCTATACCACATTTCTTGAAATTTAATTTTACAATCTTCAAAAAGTCTTTCTTGAAATCCCATCTTATTTCCATCCATTTGACTTCCTCTCATCTCATATTCTAATTTTTGTCTACAATCTTTGGAACTAAATCATTTCCAATTATGCTAAATGTACATCATGTATCTATTAAAGCTATTAAATTTTTTTATTTATTTGTACTTCTATGGGTATTCTAAGGCTTTTGGTTGGTTTTATTCTAGATATTTTACCAATTATTTCTTCTTGATTTTCCGTTTCGAAGTAATTAGTTTCTTTGTAGTTATCTATAGTCGTTTTTCTAAATTTCTAACTATATATTATTCTGTTATTTGTAATCTTTATCCTATCTTCTAGTATTTCTATACTTTCAGTATATACTGAACTACAAGATTCTTCATCAGATAATTCTATAATATTACACTGTATTTCTGTAATTATCATAGATTTAGCCATAGTCTCCTTACTTTTATTTTTATTGGGGCACTTGTTAGGGAAATGTCTAGGCTCTCCCCAAATATAATTACAATCCTTTCTATTTTTTGATTTTTTTAACATATCTATTATACTTAGGTCTTTTATTTTTATAATATGTTCGACTTGGTCTAATATTATATCTTTTTCTTTCTAGATATTATCCTTTAAGTTTTTTATGTCTTTTATGTAAAAATTTCTTTTTTTTTATAATCATATGTTTGTGGTGTATACAAATCTGAACAAAAAAAATAAAATAATTTAGTTTCTTTATTTGTTTTATGGCTACTTCTATACAATATTCTTTTAATTTATTAGGTATAAGTTTCATAGTGGCACTAATAGTCACATCTCTTACTGGTCTTGATTCTACATCTTTTCTAATTTTATCATTCCAAGGCAGTGGTATCTTTCTATATAACCTTTCAAGTATAGTTATATCTAATGCTAATCTTGCCGTGCTTACCAATCTTTCAAAATCTGGCAAAAATGGTTGTATGTACTTCATATTACTAATACTTAACTTTTCTAATTCTTCTAAGGCTCTATTTTGTTCATAAGTGCTATCTCTAATATGGTCAGATCGTATAATTATTTCTCTAATAAAGCTTGTAAAATTTCTGGGGTTGTCTCTTCCGGCCATTGTTGGTCTAATATCATCTGGTTTTAGTCTTTTAGCTGTAACATATATATCTAACGTTGTCTTTCCTAAGTTTCTAAATAAGCCCACATTTCTTCTGCAATCATTTGTATAAGGACACTATTACATGCTCTAATTACCGAATTTTCCCATTTGGTTATAGCACTAAGTTTGTCGTGCGGTTTACAATTATTTAATTCTAAAATCAATCCTCTATCGCTTGCTAATGGTAAACTGCATCCTTCTTCTGATTGCCTTTTTCCTAGGCTATTATGTTTTTTGTCTTTCCACTCATATAAATTTGCAGGGAGAAATACCCTTTTCTCCTATATCGTATTCCATATTCATGGGTTCTTTTCTTTTTCCAAATGGTTCATTAGTTTACATCTTAGTTCTTTCATTACCTTCACTGCTTTCTTCCATTTTAGTTTCTATACTTTGCTGGTCTTTTTCCAATAACATCCTAATTTCTATTTCTATAGATTTTCTAAGATTTCTATAGTATTCCATATCTATATATTCGAATTCTTTTTCTTCGTCTTCACTTTTTACATCTAATGCATTACTTTCATCTTCACTCTCAAAATCTTCTATCTCGAAATATTTGCATTGTTCTTCATTTTCTTCTTCATTATGCTTTATGTGTTGTACTTGATAGTTATAATTCTCGAGTCTAATACTTAAAGTTCCATTGCTATTTTTGTACATGATATTATTTTCTGGTACCAATATAGGTCTTTCTAAGAAGTTTCCAAGATTCCAATCTAATCTTACATTTGTCTGTGAGGAAAATTTCTTTGCTGGGATAGTTCTTATGCCTTTTTGTTCTAGTAAGACAATTATTTAATTATTTTCTAATCTATAATTAGTAGTACTATTTTTCACTAAGTATTCCTATAAATCTTGTGCAAATTAACAAATTATCTTCATTTCTTTTCATTTGATATCCCTTGCTTTTTATTCTTATTTTAATGTCTTTATGAAAAATTTTTGTCTTAAATAAATAATTTAGTGTAAAGTATATTATTCCTCCTTTATTATTCATGTCTAATTCTATGCTTCCTAGTAGCCATTGTTCTATGTTTGTGAACCTGCTATCATATTAACATATTGATACTTTGACTCCTACCAACTCTCTGAAATAAATATTCTCTCTCCCTTGTTTTCACATATAACAAAGGGAAAATTAATACAAGTTAAATTAAAAAATAACACAGAAAGGAATGAGTGAAAATAAAATATACATGAAGTTGTGCCAAATATATGGTGAGTGAAATGTTTTTTGAGATGACTGTTTTTTTTGGATTTTTAAATATAATATTATGAACATATATATGCTTACTTATACAAATATAATTTATAAACAGTAAACTTTTTCTAGCATAACTTATTTTAAATTTAATGGAGTAAATTGTATAAGCTATTAATGTGTGAAAAATGTCATTAAACTCATCTAAGGAAGTTTCAAAACCTTAAATTAGTAAGAAAGGACATACAAAGAATCCTTGGTAAATGAATATATTCTTCAAATCGTGAAGGCAAACCCAGTGCTACTATGACATTTTTAAATTAAATTTCATATTTAATTGTATAATTTTTTTCTCCCCCTATTTACGAGCATGCACACGCACACACACATATATATTTTCTTTTATTTTTCAAATATTATGTATAGACTCTTCTTCATTAAACTTTTTACATGATCTCTGTAACGAGCTTTAAGTCGATGACTCCAAATTCAGATGACTTATAGAAAACTAGGTATTACGATACCCTACGAGCTTAATCACTTAAGTCATATAGGTTACGAAAAAAGTATAAGATTATTTTACAATATTGAAGTAATTCAAATATTTTTCTTTGAAAATCAATACCCTTTTCTTTTATGGAGAATTTACAAAAGCTTAAATCAACTAGTCAAATGTCATTCCATAATTAAAGTCAACCTACCACACATATGACCATCGTCACAAATCTCACACATGCGATCAAAATCCACTCACAAGAGTTTAATGCATGCATTGTAGATGATACATGCAATAACCTGTACCAAATACTCCAAATAAGTTCTAAATAAAGCCAGTGAGAACTTTATTTACTGTTCATTAATTATATTAGTATTTGATTACAAATTAACATGTCCTAAAAAATCATTTTTCCTTTTCCTTTTTTTAAATTTTATTTTTCATAAAAAATAATGAAAAACAAAAAAATAAGGAAAAATTATAGAATGCTTGCATGAATAAGTAGTTAGCATGAATAAAGCAGATTCATGCACCTAACAACTTATTCAATGAGACAAACAAGTGCTCTCACTATGAAGAGCAATGCGAGTAATATCGCAACTAACATCACTTTGATTTATGAATTTACTCTTCTTGATCGAAACATTTTTAGATAAAGATATAATCTTAGTCAATTGAGTCAATAAATTGAGTCAATAACTCAATCAAGTAACTCACTGGATTAGTCAAGTATCTAAAATGAGTAGTTAGATCTTGTTTGTTGTTTCTAATCAAGGGCTTTTAGGTCCAATATGACCTATAACACTACAATTATGACATGTGGGAATGAATCAGAACCAACTTTAGGTTGAAGAATTTAATGTTGTACAAATATTCTAGGTTCAGGGGCTACTTGCTTAAACTCAACGGAGGTAGGGGCTAACTTGGTTTTAGAAGATGAAGTCGTATGGGTATTAGGTTTATTCAATCCTACCATATTGTTAATCTTCTTAGAACCACTATTAAAGGATTGAAGTTGGGCACTAATTTTCTTAAGGGCACTAGTAAGGGTCTTAACCTTAACTTCTAAGGACTCTTAGATTGAAGTTGGGCACTAGTTTTCTTAAGGTCACTAGTAAGAGTCTTAACCTTAATTTCTAAGGACTCTTTCTCTACCATTAATTCATTCAATCTACTAGTAGACTACTTAAATTTGTCTACTAAACTCTTAATTTCTAACTCAAGTTTATATCATTTCTTAAAAGCAGCGTTATTAATTTTTTTCCAACTTAACACACTCCTTAAATAAGTCATCAAAGGCATCATAAATGTCACGCTCATCTTCTGATTCTTCTTTTGAAGAGTCAGATTGCTCTATCAGGCTTGGAATTCTAATTTTGAATATCGGAGCTAGACTCATCATCAGTGAGAGTGACATTCATAGATTACTTAGGGTTATTTTATGATTGGGACACTCGGATTTAACATTACCAAACCCCTGGCACTCATGATACCTCACTAACCTCTTCCAGGTATCTCTAGAATCACTTTTTTTCCTAGAAGTACGAGATTCACCTTTAAACTTATAAGTAGGTATCTTACTAGGAATTTCTTAAATTTCCTAGCAAGGTAGGCAAGTTCATTATCCTTAAGTTTGTCATCATTAGTAGCTCAGAATCAACTTACCTAATAGATTTAAGGGCCATAGACTTAAGAAAGACTCTCACTTTGACCTTCCAGTAGACATAATTACTACTATCAAAAAAGAGAAACGAAAAATCATTAACTCATCTAGATAAACAGGGTCAAAAGCTCGAAATTAGCCTCTGAACTGTAATGCCCCGACCCGCATGGAACGAAACATCACTAGATTAACTGTACTTTAGCCTTAAACTCAATAATTAAATATACTTTTAGCGAAAAGCATAAAGATTTAATTTAAGAATTTGTTTCAAGAATTATTTAATTATTTAATATCATTTCATATTAAGGAATCATCTAATAATTTCATAAAAATAAGGTCACATTATTGACGTGAAATTCTAGGCAGAAAAAGAAAAATAAATGTTGTTGTTTTTGCTTTCTATCTCATACGGCAATTGTCAAAAATAAATTCGTTTGCACAGCTATCAACCCTGAAACTTCATGAAATTTTAAATTAATGTAGGAAACTCTTTATATTATGTCATATCCAAAAATTAGCTTCCGTCGGCAAAATATGAGATATTAAAATATTTTTCAAAACTCCGCAGCGACTTGGTTCGGAAGGTAACCCAGTGCAGCTTACTTAAAATGACATATAAAATTCTATAGACATTGGATCGACATGATTTTAACTTTATTCAATAGCTAATCCACGAGGCTATCTAACCCCATTAGTTTTGTCCAAAAATTCCAAGTATCAAGTAAGTTACAAAATTTTAAAATCAAGACAGTAGCTGAAATTTTAAACAAACATCAACATTAAATCGCTAACATTTTTTTTTGTAAACTGTGACTTGTAAGTTAATTTGTATAACACATAATGCATAATTGGCAAAGTCAAAGGGTTAAAGAGCTTAAGGGAGAAAATATTAAAGATCCAATCTTTCACTCTAAAAAATTGCATTGGATCAAGAAAAGGGTTAGATTGAAATTATAAGAGGGTGAAAATAACACTGAATCTTTCACTCTTGATACAGTGCAAATAAAATAAAGGTGTACGATTGAGAACATACAATTTTTTACATACTAGTCATTGTCACGTGCGTTGCATGAGTTTTGTATTTATCATATTTTTATTAGCATATGAATTGTAGTTTTTTGGAATGTTTTTAAAGAAATTAGGGCTGGCAACATTTAAAAACATTGGTTAAAATTTATATAATTAAATGAAAATGTCTATAGAGAAGAAGAGATGTTAAAAATAAACAAATGATTATAAAGAAAAGATAACACATTTATATCAATTTCTGCATGATGTCAGAAAAATTTTGCAACATGTTAATTGCTTTTACAATCTCACAACAACATTTTGTCACACATAGCTTAATAAAAATAATACATGAGTAAGGTTACATCAACTGTTTTGCCGGTATAGTTTGGCACATTTGATATTTTTCAACGTTTGACATGGTTCATCTGATTGATTTCAACTTGAAGATTGCGTGCAAAATGGATAGAAGAAGATACTCCAACTTTTCAAATAAGCCAAAAGGCTCTTCAAACCATAGTCCAACAGACCATCAACATCTTTCCCCTACCGATATAACACATTGTCAAATGCTTCTATGTTTTGGCCTATACCAATATACAAATAAAACGCGAGGAAATTGTGAATAGATTAGAGAAAAAGGAAGAGGAAGACCAGAAATTAATACATTAGTCTATAGTACTATGATAAATGAGTATTTTAGTTAAAAATTTGGGAACTCTATAAAGGTGGAATAAATTTATTTTGTTAAAAAAGGGATTCTAGAAAAAAAATAAAAATAATTGTGAGTAATTTAGACAGTGGCCTATAACTTTTCAATAAATTTCATCTAATTAACACCAAATGGTTCTATCCTCAAAAGACCATTTTGCAAATCGTTAACACTAATTAAGTAAATGGAGAACATAAGAATAGACAAATCTGAGCAATTTCCTCCGATGTACTTAGCATCTGTGCTCTGCTCTTTAAGTTTGTAACCACATCATCAACAGCCATGAAAATACCTTGTCTAAGATCCATTGAGTTCATGCCAGCTGCAACTGACTTGCAGCCCTCAATAAATATTGCACGGGCTAGGACAGTAGCACATGCAGTACCTGCATATATCTGACAGAGCTTGTTCAGCTGAGGTCTCATATATATATTTACAGTGAGAACCAATAATCTACAACCGAGCTAAGCCGAAAACTCACCGTCACCACCAACATCATTGGTGGCATTTGTAACCTGCTTTACAAGGCTCGCACCAATGTTTTTGACTTTGTCCTTGGATTCAATGCTCTTTGCCAGGGTGACACCATCCTTAATCACTTTAGGGGCACCCAAACTTTGCTCAATCACTACATTACGCCCCTTCACCAATTGAAACGATCAAAACTTTAATAAGCTACAACATTGATAAACCAGAAGACAAGAACTAAAGTAGAAATGAAAATCAAAAAATTGACTAGAACAGTTGAAATAACACTTTTTAACAATGTCCTCGAATAAATATCATGAATAAATCTATGGACATAAAATAAAAGTGTCCATATATATACTCTTCAAACATTAGTACGAAATTACAAAGTTCATGAATAAGCTAATTGGAAACATGTAAATATAGATACAACTGCAAAATAATAAAATAAAATTAATCGTTGGTGGAATGAGTAGTAGCAGGATCACTGAAGTACCTTTAGGCCCATGGTGACTTTAACTGCCTCAGCGAGCTCTTCAACACTCTTAAGCATCAAAGCCCTTGCCTCCACTCCAAATCTAATGTGTTTCGTTGCATAGTTCCTGCTCCAACCCAACCTACTATCAATCTGCTTCCAAAAAAAAAAAGCACAATATTTGCGCTCATCAATACCAATTTATTCAATTAAAAATAAATAAAATAACGAATACTTGGAAATGAAATGACCTGTTGTCGATATTTCTTGCAACCCTGTTCAGACAAGGAGAAAACGGGATTTTTATTAAATCGGAATTGAACAATTACAATAGGAAAAACCAGTTGTAAAGACTGTGTATTTATGGATTTTGTAGAGTACCGAGCAAGATTTGCAGCAAAACGATACAAAATTGAAAACAGTAAAATAAAAAATTGATCTCCGCGATGCGCGGACATAATCTGTGTCCGCAGTATGCGGATCTTAATCTGTGTCTGCTCAGTGCGGACACTGATTTGCGTCCGAGTTCTCTCTGCGCTGCGCAGAGTTCAACTTTTTTTTCTTGACTTCTACACGTTAAAACAGCCTACGGTCTTTATTCTTCTTCATTTCTTCCACCGACCAAGATCGTAGCTCCGAAAATTGAATTGATGTCGTTTTTATCTCTAAAAATCCAAATATGCTTGTTGAATGTGGATTTGACTGTTTCTTTGTTTAGATTAATGGACTCCATCATCTCCCTATTCTTTAATGTCTATATCTGCAAATCAGAAATTACCAAATGAATATCTATGTTGTATCTGTAAATGGGCAAAATATCCATTGGAGAATGAAAGGGTGAATCTGTTGGAGAAAAACTGTTAACTTCCAACAGACACAATTTTCAACACATACATAACAACAATAAACAAATAAATAAATTATGAAAAAAATGTTAATTTTTGGTACTTCATTTGCAATTGAGCTATCCCTCTCTCTCACACACATACAAACACAGTAAGTGTTTTCCTTTAAGATTGGTTGATTGACATTTCATTTGAGTTTAAATACTTAACAAATATTGACTTTTTGACCCACTTTAGGCCTTTGTTTATTTATTTAATTTCTTGGAGAAAAAGAAAAAAGAAAATTAAATTCAAGACTCGCTCAAACATTCAACAATTTCTGCATGCCTTGAAATTTAGTCTTCAATTAATGAATATATACAAGTATTCATCTTGGCCATGTATAAGCTTGACATAGTAGATAAGTTTCTAGTTTTTGGTTGGTAGAACATCATTTTCCACTTTCACTGATTCAAAATTTCTTTCTTTAGTTGCTTAGTTTTACATCTTGCCATTCTGTTTTGGAACCAATTTCCAA
>CAIGRK010053909.1:0-16058 GCA_903798315.1 Fraxinus greggii | reverse complement strand
TTACTTTACAATATTATTTATATTGTGCTAAACTTGAATTAAGTTATTGAACTTGCATAATTGATTCTAGTATACTTTGCATTTCTATCTTGTGCATTGAATAGTTTCTAAGACTAATTGTCGAAAAAGTTTCAAAAACCAATTCACCCCCCTCTTGGTTAGTTATTCTTGGGTTATCAATGTCATGTGACATGACAAAATCATTTTGCTAGGTTATCGTGAAAATATATTCCATTCATCAATGCAACGCAATTGGTTACGAAATATGAGTATCTATCTCGATTCAAGCAATTATATTATTCATTACAACCTCGCGTTGATTTAGATGAGTTACGAATGAAACTCATTTCAATTCGCAACTTTGCATCAGCCGAGGAATTCATCCATCAATGCAAACCACAATCTTACTAACACAAGAGTCATGAATCATGTATCATTCATTCATCGATTTTCATATGAGTTCTCAACGCACCCATATTACAACGTACTAGCGACGTGTAATTCCCGGCCCGTAAAATAATAGATTTGCATAGTGAAAATAGTTAAATTATCCTCAGGAGGAAAAGAACACGGTTCAGCATATCTCTGTTAGATCTCTGAGTATTTCCAACATCATCTAATTTTAAAATTACGACAATACAAATCATAAATGTAAACAGAATGTTTAGTAAGTATGGTGGAGTATACTCTAGGTCTCAAGGCCCTCTATTGTGTACTGAACATCCATATCGAATTGGTCAGCTATGTATACCACACGCGGTTATATCATATGCATGAATCTAGATAATGGTTGACTAATAGGTACATATACAAATACACCGTTCGATACATCAATTCATGACATGGCATCTAATCTCATCATGCATGACATACAAACACACTATATATTAATATCGATAGTATACAGTGTAATAACTCACTGCCCGAGGTCAACAAGTGACATGCCATACAAGTTTAGTACCACACAGGTATCCAATAGTATCACAAAGTATCAAGTAATTGATTCCCAGTAGCTACAGTAAGTTACGTAGAGACCTAGATATCTGAGTTTAATGACATCTGTACTTATCTTGTATATTAATTAAAGATACATTTTTTCTAGTTGAGCAGCTAGTTCATATGTGGGCCTATGTGAGCTATATCTATGTGATGGTTCATATATATCATATATAATCATGTACGATTGTTATTCATGGTTGGCTAATTCAGTTAGGAATGTTTAATATACCATAGAGAGGTTCAAGCCCAGAGTATGTACATGCATGTACACCGATATACTTACTGAGTATTATGTTCATATTTATGTTTTGCATTGTTGTAGGGTATATTGTTTAATGATGATGGAAATACTCGGAGGATCTAACTGAGATAAGTTGAACAGTTTTATTTACTTCTTGACTGTAGTTAAACTATTTTCTCTATACTATATTATTCTATGGGTTTGGACATTACATATGGTAATCTAAAGATGGTCCTAAGAACCCCCAGCGTATATCAATTCAGATCATAATGAACTTTTAATGGTTACGTATCATTTTTAGAGTACGCAATGGAATCGTGTTAGAACATCTAGAAGTGCAAATCACGAAGATAAAATTCTTTTAATGGGGTAAGATTTTAATATTTTGGATTTTCATTATTTTTTCCAGATTTTTTAAGGATGTTTAATAAAGTTTAGGGGTCTATTACTATCTTTAAAAATGAAGAAGTTAAGGTGTTAACAGTGATATTTTACTATATAGTCATTGTGCAGCTGCTGAACAAAGTGGATAAAAAGACCAGTGGATGATCAACAATATGAATAATCAAGGTTGCTGGGATTTTTCCAAGCAGGACAATACTGTCCACATATTTTTTTAAAAAAATTTGCATTTACATTTTTGTGCCTAGCTCACCCCCTGTAGATATGACCCCTCCATTTTATTTGAAAATCACAAACCCTTATGTAAGCTAGTTGCTCGACTAAAAAAGTTACTTATTTTAACTACTTTTGTAAACGTAAAAAAGTATAAAAATGTTGTAGGAATGTTCCCTCGATGTGGTACAACCCTAGGAGTGAAAAACTTGAGGTGCTTTTCCCAGGTGTGTGGACACCCTATAAAAGAGCTGAGAGTGTCAAATACGTCATCATCATAAGTAACATAAGAAGCATAATATAATATTAATATTGAAAACAACTAATGTCCATTTTCACATGTTCATTAAATGTCTTTGGTGGCAATCATTTACTCAATAGATCTGCAACCGTAAATTTGTGTTAATATCATCAATTAACACTCTTTGTTTCTGAACTTCTTCTTTAAGGACAAAGTATTTCAATTCAATGTGTTTAGCACATTTTGAATACTTGTCGTTTTCAGAGAATAAAACTGTCACGGAGTTGTTACAATAAGTTGCCTTGCCCATATCTTTTATTACAAAGTTCTTTAAGAGAAATTTCTTGATTTCATGCAACATATCAAGATCATTTGTATCAAGAAAAATGTTATTAACATGCAAGACCAAAATTATAAACCTGCTCCCATTGGTCTTCATGTATATACACCAGTTAACGATGTTTTCTTTAAAACCAAAAGAAGTAATGGTATCATTAAAATACCATGTGTTCGTTTCCTTCAACTGAAAATTCGAGGTTGATCCTTGTAAACTTCCTCCTCTAAATCTCCATTCAGAAAAGTAGTTACACATTCATTATCAATAAACCTAAATCATAATGAGCCACTAAGGCCATAATGATTCGAGAAAATGTCTCTTTGTAATTAATGATATCTTTATGAGTAAAGTTTTTAGCAACAAGTCTAGCCTTATATCATTCAATATTGTCATTTGAGTCCCGTTTGATCTTAAAGACCTATTTCCATATACTTTAACTCTTCTTTCACAGCATCTACCCATTTGGCAGAATTAATACTTTCTATGGCTTGTGAAAACGAAACTAGTTCTTCACCAATTCCTAAATCAAAATTTGATTCTTGTAGATATACCACGTAATCATCAGTAATAGTAGACTTTCTTTGTCTTTGAGAATTTCTTAATGTTGTTTGTTGTGGTTAATCTACTATAGGTTCAGTAATGACAGTTTCATTAATGTGGGTCGTTGGATTGTTCACTTGTTGCTCTCGTCGATTGTTGAAATGCCAAGCAACTAAAGAAATTACAACATTAGTAGAACTTGAAGGTACATGACATGTACTCTAACTTCTTGAATTACCCCATCACGTGGTCCTTCACTCCCACTAACTTTGCCATTTTCAGTGAACCTAGCATTTTCAAATTCAATAATTCTTGTACCATGACTAGGACAATTAAACATATAACCTTTAGACTCTTCTGGATAACCAATGAAAAAGCAACCTGTTGTTCTAGAGTCCAATTTCCTTTCATTTATAAATTTTCACTTCCACTAGGCAACCCCAAACATGAAGGTGCCTTGAGCAAGGTTTTCTTTCTGTCCGAAGTTAGAAGGAGTCTTTGGAACTACTTTACTAGGTGTTTAACAAATACATGGGGATTCTTAAGGAATGTGTCCACAATGATAAGGGTAATAATGAATTGCTCATCATGCTCTTGACCATTTTCATTAGAGTACAGTTACGCCTTTTAGTTACACAATTTTGTGTGGTGTACCTGGCATTGTGTATTGTGCATAAATGCCACGTTTGGAGAATTTGGCAAATGGACCGCCAGTCTCATCATATTTGTCATAATATTCACCACATCTATCAGACCTTATTATTTTCACGTTTTTGTCTCATTATCTTTCAACCTCATTGACAAACACTTCCAAAACATTTATTGATCGAGGTTTTTCATGCAATAAATAGATATTACCATAATACAAGAAGTCGTCAATAAAAGTAATAAAGTATTTTTCTTCATTAAAGGAAGAAACATCAAAAGGTATAAATTAGTATGTATAATTTCAAGAAGTTGTATGATTCTTGTGGCTCATTTCCTTTTATGTTTGGCTTGTTTTCCTTCTATACATTCAAGATCAGTAAAATCCACGTCATGAAGAATTTCATTTTTTACCAATCTTTGTAATTGTTCTTTGGATATGTTATCCAAACGTTTATGCCACAAGTAAGCTGATCATTCATTACTGAACTTCGTTTTATACCAGCATTATGATGCATGGTTAGAAGAGTTTCAGCAAAACGATTGTCAAGTTTCAACTTATATAATTCATCAGAAGGAATACTAGAAGCAATAGAAAGATTTTGCTAAACTGAAACATTCATTCACAAATATAAAGGGGTATCCCAATTTATCAAGTCCAAATAAAGAAACTAAATTATGAGAAACGGAAGGATGATATAAATCCTAATAATGTCCAGTATCTAAAACTAAATGATAAGTTCCATTGCTACCACTAGAGCTTTAACTATGTTTCCCATGAACATGAATTTCTAATTTTGCTTTATGGTTTGGGTCGTAAGGATTCTTTGTATCGTATTAGAGATATGGGTAGTAATCTAGAATCAATCCACCAAGTATTACAAGGAACTTAAGCTATATTAGATACGAAATATTAAAAACATAAGACTTACCTTCTTTCAAACCATGCCTTTGCGTTTCAGCAGTCTTTCTGGAAGTGCCCAAATTTCTTGCAGATAGTGACACTTATCATTATTCCTTATGTCATTTTATGTAGATTTGGGAAAAAAACTCATTGATCTTTAGTGTTCTATTCCTTTCCTTTCCTTTCCCGTCCATTGATTATTTTTACCTTTCTTCCCAACTCTTTTACCAATTATAAAATGAACGGAGTGGGTTCCTTTATGAGCTCCTTGGCTCTTAATCCTTATCTCCTCCTGAACCAACATTCTGTGAAGTTCATTCATATTCCATTTATCTTTCAAAGTGTTATAGTTCATTCGAAATAGACCATATTCAAAAGGCAATCAGTTTATGATAAACTGCACGAAAAGGCTATCATCCATACTCATCCCCATATTTTTTCAGTTTTACTGCTAAGCTTGTCATCTCAATGATGTGCTCATGCATGGTACGGGTACCATCAAATTTCATGATCGTCGGTTTTCCCATTAATGTACCAGCAATTAACTTATCACGAGATTGAGAACAATCTTCCACCGACTTCATAAAGTTCTTAGGAATTTCTATTCTTAAGAGATTAGACATGATGTTGTTTGCTACAGTTATCCGCATAAACATCACGCTCAATCTGTTCGATCTTTCCCAAATCTTATAAAAAGCTCTTTCTTCAGTGTTGCTTTCATTAGTGAGGGCAACAGGTTTCTCAGCTTGAAAGGCGAGATCAAGGTCGAGAACACCTACGTGAAATTGAACTTGCACATACCATTCTGGGTAATTAAGCCCGTTGAAAAAAAGAACACACGAAGCTTGCAAATCCTAGAAAATAGCTCACATATTCAAATAGTCTACCTTTAAACATTAATTATATACATTGAAGTTTTCCTTTGGGTGATCCAACCATGTACAACAACAAACATAATCTATGCTTAATTTTAATTTTACATAATTGGCAATTTGGTAAACTACAATTAGACGTGCGATTGGGATTGATTCTTGTGGGTTTGAAATCTGATTTGTAAAGTGCTGACAGTTCTTGGCCAAAATCTTGATCTGATTTTGGTTCCTTTGTACAATATTCTCTCTAGAAGGTTGATTGGTGTACTTAATAGATTGGCCCGGTAGTAGAGCCCTCGATTAGGCATAGCCTAGCTGGGTCACCAATTATTGGTGTTATTGTGTTTTATTTTCTGCAATTTATCGATTATACTTGCTGACTTTTATCATTTTCTGGGATATATTTTTTTTTTGGATAAATAGATGTTTTGTCCATGTGGGTTGTATCACTTTGTTGTAATACCTATGGTTTGGAATGGCTATGTACTCGCCTCTCGTTGGACAAGTCAATTATCGGATTGTTATATTGTTCATGCTTCCGCTTAATGACATTATAATAAGATCCATACGGATAGTGAATTTGCCCTTTCAGTAAATCATTATTTGATAGGATGCTTAGGACGACAAAGATAATAGTTAAGTGCTTGGCACTTGGTGGTCTAATTCCCTCTCGGTAGTGGGTCATTTTAAGTCTTTGTATTTAATAATTTTGCATTGTAATGCATAAGAGCCTTTTGTGTGTCTTGGGCTCTAGCATAGTGCGTAAAAGTTTATTTTGAATAAGGCTCTAGCATGGATATATAGTTGCCTAGTGGATACATTTATGGGTGCATGTTTCTCATTCTCTATGTTTAATAATTTTAATTATATTCTCTTCAGCTTATGGCAATGCAGCTCTGTCTCTCTGTCTCTCTCTTTGTCTACTATCAAGAGTCTAATAGGAACCAATTATGAGGATTGGCATGGGTCTTTCACTATTAATTTGGCTATCATGAATTTGGATTTGGCTTTGAGGGTTGATGCATCTACCAAACCCACTAGTGAAAGTATTGCAGCTGAAAAGACTCTTTATGAGCAGTTGGTGCATTCTAATAGGACTTGTCGTATGGTCATGAAGTATACTATCGACAAGTCTATCAGGCAGAGCATATCTGATACATATAGTGTCAAAGAGTATCTTGAGGCTATTGGGAAGAAATTTACTAAGTTTGACAAGGCAAAAAAGGGAACTTTAATGAAACTTTTACTACCACAACTTATGATGGGGTTAGTGGAGTGAGAGAGCACATTATGAAGCTTACTCATTTCTTTAACAAGAAGAAATGAATGAAAGTTGAGTTAGCAGATAGCTTTCTTGTATGGCAAGTACTTGAATCCTTGCCACCTCAATTTGATGCATTCAAGACTTTTTATAATGCTCAGAAAGAAAAATAGAACTTACGTGAAATGACTGCTATTGTAACTTAAGAAGAAGAGATGATGAAAAAAGTGAAGTCTTATGCTGCTTTCATGGTAACTGCTGATAAAGGGAAGAAGAAATTTTTCAAAGGTAATAGCACCAATTCCCGTAAGATAAAGAAATCTGGGAAACCTCCTCAGCAAGCTACTGTGAGTGTTCCAGATGGGCCTAAGAAGGAAGGTTTCAAGGGTAAGTATAACTTTTGTCATATTTTTGGGCACAAGAAAGTTGATTGTAGGAAGTTTTAAGGCTTGGTTAGTTAAAAAGAGGTACACATTCGCTACTAGTGTGTTATGTGTCTAATCTAGTCGATGTGCCTTCTGATACTTGGTGGCTAGATATTGGTACAACTATTCACACTACAAATGCTTTGCAGGAATTAAAGAACCGAAGAAGGCCAATTGATACAGAGTCAGTAGTAAATATGAGCAATAGGGTGAAGGTAAAGGTTGAACATATTGGGAATAGTCAAACTTTTTTGGGCTTCTAAGCATGTTTTTATCTAATATTGATTTTATACCTTCTATCAGAAGAAATCTTATCATTGTTTCTATTTTGGATAAATGTTGATATGGTTTTTATTTTGGAAATGGAAATGCTACAATCTATTGTAATTCTGTTGTGGTTGGTACTGCTACTTTATATGATTGTTTGTATAAAATTGAATTATTTCCTATTTTGGATTCTACTTCTTCTAGTACCTCTGTTGTGAATGTTGACGTACCAGATCAAATGAAACTCTTTCATGTTGTGGCATAAAACGTTGGGCCATTTTTCTAAAGAAAGAATAAAAAGGTTGATTTAAGATGGTATATTAGTTGACTTGAATTTTTCTGATTTTGAAACTTGTGTTGCTTGTATCAAAGGAAAGCTTCCAGTAAACACCAGAAAACAAAAGATAGCAAAAGTGTGGAAATTTTGGAGTTAATTCATACTGATGTTTGTGGTCCGATTCCACCTTTTGCTTTTGGAAATTATAGATACTTCATTACCTTTATTGATGATTATTCTCACTATGGTTACATTGAGCTCATTTGAGAAAAATTGGACTCATTGGAAGCTTTTAAGGCTTTTAAGATTGTCGTGGAACTCCAAAAAAGAAAAAGAAAATCAAAGCAGTAAGATCAGATAAAAGAGGTGAGTTTTATGAGAGATATGAAGAAACTGGTAGAAATCCTGGACCTTTTGTTATTTTTCTCAAGGCATGTGGTATTGAGGCTCAGTACACAATGCCCAGAACTCCTGAACAAAATGGTATTGCAGAAAGGAGAAACTGTACTCTTATGGACATAGTATGGTGTATGCTTAGTCTCTCCACTTTTCTTGATTTTTTGTAGGTTGAGGTTTTAAAAACTGCTACCTATATTTTGATTCAGGTACCAAGCAAGTCGATTCTTAAAACAACTTATGAGTTATGGTCAGGTAAAAGGCCTAGTTTGCGTCATTTTCATTTTTGGGGCTATAAAGCAGAAATAAACCTTATTATCCTTAGCAGAAGAAACCTGATCCTATGGCCATCACTGGATATTTTGTTAGCTATTGTGCGCGATCAAGAGGCTCTGGACTGTATTGCCCTTCTAATGTTACTAGAATTATTAAATTTGATCGAGCCATTTTCTTTGAGGATGGTAATGATAGTGGGAGCTTTGCACCATGTGAAGTTGTGTTTAGGGATGAGCATGTTTTTATACATGTTCAGGTTACTCCTCAATCAGTGGTAGCACCACCATTAATAGAGGGAACAAATATTGTTGTCCAAGACCCTGTTGTTAATATGAGGTTGATGTTGATATGGGGATTGATGATATTTCTTTGAGGAGATCACAAAGAATTCGTAGACCAACAATTTCTGATGATTATATTGTCTATTTATAAGAGCATGAGTTTGATGTTGGTACGTCTCTTGACCCAACCTCTTTTAAGGAGGCCATTGATAGTCCTAAACCTTCATTTTGGGTTGATGCTATGCATGATGAGATGGCATCAATGTGTCGAAACGGGATATAGGACTTAGTTGAACTACCTTGTGGCTATAGGCCAATAGGCTGTGAATGGGTTTTCAAGACCAAGTATAATTCTAGAAGTTAGGTAGAAAGATAAACAGATAGGCTTGTTGCTAAAAGCTTTAATCAAAGAGAATGCATTGATTATAAGGATACTTTCTTGCATGTTTCTACCAAGGATTCTTTTCGGATTATTATGGCATTAGTGGCTCATTTTGATCTCGAGTTACGTCAAATGGATGTCAAGATAGCTTTTCTTAATGGACATTTATTTGAGGATGTGTACATGATATTGCAACTAGATGGTTTCCAAGTAGATGGAAAGGAACACATGGTGTGTAAGCTTAAGAAGTCTATTTATGGGCTTAAGCAAGCATCAAGATAGTGGTACATAAAATTTGATGAGATTTTCACCTCTTTCGATTTCAAGGAGAATGTTGTTGATCAATGCATATACTTGAAGGTCATTGGGAGTAAGTATATTTTTCTGGTTCTTTATGTCGGTGATATAATACTCGCTACAAATGGCATTGAGCTTTTTCTTGAGATAAAGTGCATGTTGTCATCTCATTTTGATATGAAGGATCTTTGTAAAACCTCTTCTTATGTTTTGGGGATTCAGATTTTTCATGAGAGATCTAGAGACATTCTTGGATTGTTTCAGAAAACCTACATTGATCGATTTTTGAGTAGGTTTAATATGTATTCTTGTTCTTTTGGAAAAGAACCTATTGTGGAAGGTGATAAATTCTCTAAGTCTCAATGCCCTAAGGATGATAATGAGATGACTCAAATGCAAAAAATTCTCTATTCTTCAGTTGTGGGTTGTTTGATGTATGCTCAAGTATGTACACGGCCTGACATTGCTTATGTTGTCGGCGTACTTGGGAGATACCTGAGCGATCCTGGTTTGGCTTATTAGAAAGCCACAAAGAAAGTACTTAGGTACTTGCAAGGCACTAAAGAAAGTACTTAGGTACTTGAAAGGTGATAAATTCTCTAAGTCTCAATGCCCTAAGGATGATAATGTGAGGGCTCAAACGCAAACAATTGTCTATTCTTCATTGTGGATTGTTTGATGTATGCTCAAGTATGTTCCGGCCTGATATTGTTTATGTTGTCAGCGTACTTGGGAGATACCTGAGTAATCCTGGTTTAGCTCATTAGAAAGCTGCAAAGAAAGTACTTAAGTACTTGCAAGGCGCTTGAGGTATTTTAATTCCTTTTTTAATAAAGAATTGAGAGCTCAAGAAAGTGGAGGTAGAGGTAGAGGAAGCGGAGGTGGCGGAGGAGTGGTGGAATGTAATTGGAACTTCTTGCTTTTGCTTCATGTTTCGACAATATTATTGAAAATTGAGTTTGGTGGTGAAATAGAGGCGGCGGAGGTGGTGCTGTGCTATGTTGGAAATCGAGTTTGCTTTTCCTACTTCTTGTACTTTTTCTTTCTCTGGCTTTTCTTGTACAATGAAACAATTGTTAGTGCCACTCCTTTCCAGTGCATTAATTCATTTTTCACCTTCAAAAACTGTGACTTTACTATTGGTTTCTGCGTTGGCGATGGAAGAGGAGGTGGTGGCAATCGGTTTTCATTGAATTTATAATCATTTCTCTACTTTTCAAATATTTCTTTCTTTGTGACACTACCGGAAGATCTTCTGCTCTTCAAACTTGTCGTAAGTGGCTGTGGAGGCGGAGGTGGCGGTAGTATTGGTGACTTTGGAGAAGATGAAGTTTTGGAGGTGGAGTAATTTCAATTTTATTTATTTATTTTGGTTTTTTTACAAAATTTGTCCTCCGACCACAATGAATTGAAAGATTTGGAACTGTGAGTGTCAAAAATGAAATATCAAGGTAAAAGCTGCAATTTAGTGAAATGTTTGAGACTGTAGCTACACATTTTTTTCCCTTTATATTAGGATAATCCTGAACAGAAATATAATAAATTTGTGGTAATAAAAAAGTTGAACATTGTGAGATTGGAGGAATGAGTCCCTGTTTGATCCTTTAAAAAATGATTTTTCTCAATAACTCATCTCCAATCATATATTCTCTCAATAAAATAAATTTACACGTAAATTCAAAACTTTACTATTTACCCACATATTCTTCAAAAAATTAATATTACAAAATAAATGCTTAATAAAAATGGGGGCTTAAACATACGTGGTTTGAACCATAAATCGGATTGCTTGAAACATTGCCACAATACCTATTTATTATGAATAATGATATTTAACATCGATCTATATAGCATTATATAAGTTATTCAATTGAATGTGAAATTAAGTGATTCATTTCATTGTATCTTTCATTAATTAACCATTTGATATCGTAAGATGCTAAATTATATACAATTCTATTTATTCCTTCTAAAAGGCGAAACCCTTCATGACAATGCTTTTCTGCACTTATGCATGTATTCCATTAGAGTAATGTTATTTATCATCGTAATAATGTAATAATGGAACGTCGGTGATGTAACAACACATTTTCCCTCACATTTATCTCTCCTCCCCTCTCACTCCTGTAAAAATTGAACTGCCCAATCTCATTATTCCACATTACCGATGTTCTATGGTCGTAATGATAAATGACATTATTCATTCCACTGACGGGCCACTATCAAAAAGAATATTTCTCGTTGCTTGCTCGACTTGCTTTTCGATTTTCAAACTTATTTGAATTAATCGTATACTTTCACAAAATTTGAGTTATCATGATCAGCACGGTATAATGATGACGGTGCATGCTATGCTGGGAAATTTGACGCTGACAGAATGAGGGGTTTTAAAGGCCGTCAATACTGGAGCCTCCAACCTCTCCTTTGTCGGCTCTGAATTTATAGTACTATGCTATCTACTCTTTAAGGAGCTCCGCAAGTTCTCCTTCAAGTTCGTTTACTTCCTCGCCCTCTCTGTAAGTGCTACCACATTTCGATTTTTGTTATTTTTATTTTCAATTATTCAAATTTAATCATCGTTGATAATGTTGTAATTAATTACTTGATTCGACGGATAATTACAACAAAAAGATTTTAAAGGTTGTGCCTGAGGATTATAATTGGATTGATAGGATATTTTTGGAAATTATTTTAAATTAAATTATGTAAAGCGGTTGTAGAAGAAGAAAAAGTGAAGGTGTTAAGTTTGAATTTTAAATTACTTGCTAGAAATGAATGTACAATAGTTATATAAATAGCATACAAAATCAGTTGAAAGAGAAGCCAGCTGGCCATCAACTAACTAACTAACACAATGTAGCTAACTAATAGAATCACCAACAGACAGAATTATATACACAGCTCTAATACTCCCATCAAGATATACAGTAAATATTTTTTTGCAGACATATTGGATAATAAAGGAATAAAAGGTGAAGCATGAAGGAGCTTAGTACATCAGCTAGTTGATTTTGTGATCAAATTGGAAGAAGTTTAACCACTCCAGGTGCAATCTTGTCTCGAGTGAAGTGGCAGTCGATTTCGATATGCTTAGTTCGTTCGCGAAAGATGGGATTAGTTGCAATTTGAATGGCCCCATTGATTATCACAATAAAAGAACAGCACGAGAAGCTACAGAAATCTGAAAAGCCTTTAACAATTGATTGATCCAAAGAATTTCACTAATGGTAGCAACAAGTGCATGATATTCTGCTTAGCTGATGAACGTGACACTGTAGATTGTCTTTTAGCTTCCCAAGAAATCAATGACTCTCCAATAAAGATGCAGAAACCAGTTGTGGACTTTATTGTGTCAACATATGAACCCAATCAAAATCTGAAAAAGCCTATAATTTGATGGGTAAAGAAGCTGTTGCTGGAAACAATAAGCCTTGACCAGGGCTGCTTTTCAAATAACAAAGAAGGTGGTAAGGCAGCTGAAATTGAGAAAGAAGCTGACTCAATTTGTGGATAGCATAGGTGATATCAGGCCGGGTCAATGTCAAATAGATCAGTCTCCTAGTTAAACGTCAGTAATGCAAAGCATCTGGTAAGTGGTCTCCGTCATGTATGCTAAGCACGCTTTTGGATCCATAGGTGCATTAACTGGTTTGCTATCAAATAACCAGTATCTTCAAGCAACTGTAAAGTATAATGCCTTTGAAAGATTACTATACCTGATCTGGAGCGAGCAATTTCAATACCCAAAAAATATTTCAACAACCAAAATTTTTGAGCTTGGATTGAGAATGTAAGAAAACTTTCTAAGATTCAATAGCCCTAGCGTTAGGACCAGTGATGACAATGTCATCAATATATACCAATAATGCCACAAAGTTATCTCTAAACCCTTTGGTAAGTAAGGAATAGTCAGCCTTCAATTGAGTGAAACCAAAATGAATAAGAGCTTGTGAAAATTTTGAATTCCATTGTTGTGATGCTTGCTTGAGTCCATTTATGTAATTTACACACCAACATGTCTCCCCACTTCGCAGTTTTGTTAACTTCATATCTAAGAGGAAGGTCCATGTATACTTCATTAAACAAGTCACCATTCAAAAAAGAGTTGTTAACATCGAGTTGAACTAAATGCCAATTATAGCATGCTGCAACGGTTAATAGAACTTTGACAGTTACTGTCTTTGCTATTGGAGAGAAAGTATCAAAATAGTCGAGGCCATCTTGCTATGTATGACCTTTTTGCAACAAAGCATGTTTTATGCCTTTCAATTGAGCCATCTGATTTATATTTGATCTTGTATATCCACCTGCAACCTACAAAGTGTTTACCACGTGGTAAAGTAACAATAGACCATGTATGATTGAGTTCCATAGCATCTAGCTCAAGCTTTATAGCTACACGCCATTGAGGATATTTGACAGCTTAGTGATAGAACTGTGGCTTAAAATGGGATGAGAATTTCAATATCAAATGTCTGTGATTAGGGAACAAATTATCATATGACACAAAGTGACCAATGTGAGGAGGTGATTGATAAAGAAGATGGGAATTTTGAGAAGTCATATGGCAATGAAAATCTCTGAGATATTTAGGAGGCTTAGCAATTCGTTGACTTCTAACAGCAATAGCTGGTGTGGGATCAATAGCTTGTGTGATACTAAAATGATCAATTTATTTTGATCAGGTAGTGCCCCAATAGCTTGGAAATCAGGAGATGAAGACTCTTCTTAGGGTGAATTTTGAGCTTCAATAGGCGGGATAGGATCTAAAATATGTTCAACTAACTCAGCTTTGTTATCTTGATGAATGGAAAATGAAGAAACTAGAAGGACTAAGTCAAGAAAGGGGTCAATAAGATGATCAACTTCAATAACTGTATGAAATAAAAAAAATTCTTTATGAAAAACAATATCTCGTGATAAGAATATATGTTTTGTAGCCATATCATACAACCTATAACCTCTGACTCCCGATGGATATCCCAAAAAATACCCAATCTCATAAGTGGTTGGAATTTATTTCTATGAGCAATCAAGATGGAAGCAAACAACCAAATACTTTAAGTGCAGAGTAATCTGTTGATTTAATGTACGAGATTTCATAAGGTGTTTTGTGTTTCAAGAGAAGAGATGGAGTTCTATTAATTAAAAAAAGGTGGATGCTAACAGACAATCAGACCAGAACTTGATTGGAAGTCGTGACTGGAAATATAGAACTCCTGCTACATTTAAAGAGATGCTGATGTTTGCGCTCCACGACAGAATTTTATTGTGGTCTTTCAACATAGCTGAATTGATGTATTATTCTCTTTCAGCAAAGAAATCATTGAATGTCAATTCAGAAGCATTACCTAATCTAAATATCTTTATTTTGGCATTGAATTGAGTTTTTATCATATTAAAGAATCTTGGGATAACACTTGTTGCATCTGACTTGTGTTTCAACAAATACATGCATGTAAATCTTGAACAGTCGTTGACTAATACCAAAAAGAATCTATATCACATGTGTGATGTAACTTGATAAGGCCCCAAAATGTCACAATGTATAAGATCAAAGGGATGATTTGAAAGATGATTATTTGAATTAAAAGATAATCGATAGACCCCCATCAATGTGGAAGGTCCTAGAAGAATTGAGAAGCTTATTCACTTAGAAACAGATTCGGTTAGGGGCAGTGGTATTGTGGAGAATAGGGTGAGACAGGTTGCCTATAAATGTAATTAGGGGAGATGTGGGATAGTCATTCAGTGATTAGTGGTTGATTTAGGGAGAGAGATCGAAACCTCTTGAATGCTTGGAATTGTTACTTTCTTTAGTTTCCATTTCAATAAATAACCAATCAGTACTCTATTGAATTCTCGATTACAATTTCATTCTCAATACAGACATCAACCTGCAGCATAATTATAACCTATCCACCAGTAGGCAAAGTGGCGTCTCCGAAAGCAGAGGAAACTATCATTTGAATCATAGCAGCAAGGGATCTTATCAAATTGGTATCAGAGCATTGAACCTGGGGCCAATGGAAGTAAATTTCTGCAAGAAACTGGAGGAGAGATGGATCTCAAACTTCAATCGGTTGGATGAGCTGATAATACAAAGGAAAGGAGGGCAAGACGACGATTCGGGGCTGGATGTGCAAGGTAGACTAAAAATACCAATATTCTACGGGGAAGATTTTCTCCAGAAATCAGTTATCGGAAGCAGAGAAAATAGAAGCTGCCACCGAGTGTTTTGGCCACGAAGCATGGGATGGATTTCAGCAGGTCAATCGATGGAGGCTCATGACAACTTGGGGTGAATTGAAAGATTTGATGATTAATAGATTTGGTTTACGTCAAGAGGTCACGGACTGGAAGTTCCTTCCACCTTAACAAGGCACCATCAAAGACGACGAGGAGCTATTGGTTTCGCCTCCACCGGAGGTTTTTGAATTTGGCTTGCTGCTACGAAACACGTCGGAGAAGATGGAGATGCCGCCTAACAAAAGGGGAGAAGATTATGTTGATGGGCTAACTATCACGGCTAAGGAGGCTTTGGAGAAGGCCCAATCAATAGAAGGGAAAGGGTTGGAATTATAAAACCCATGGACTTGATTTTGGAGTGGGCTGAAAGGATTGAAGACAGGAATGAATAAAGTGAAAATTACACCATTCCCTACTTTTTAAGATCTATATTCTAAAATTAGATCTAAAATTTTAATTTTCAAAAATCAGATATTTTTAATAAAATACATTGTGTGTGTGTATATATATATATATAGGCACACACACAAAATTATATTTTAAATATTAATTA
>CAIGRK010053835.1:0-12987 GCA_903798315.1 Fraxinus greggii | reverse complement strand
GAGTTGTTGAGAGATAAAACTGAGATGTTCGGACTCATCATCTCATTTTGCAAGAGGTTTAGGAATGAGAAAGATTTTACTAAATCATGAATTCGTATTAATCAAAGAAAAGAGTTTGAAAACTCTTATCTTGAGAACTTTTGCTTGGAGGAGGGAATCAAGCATGAGTTCTCCTCACTGATCACTCCACAACAAAATAGGATTGTTGAGAGAAAAATTGTGCGCTTCAAGAAATGGCTAAAGCCATGCTTCATGGTAAGGAACTAGCTATGCATTTCTGGAGGGAAGCCATTAACACTGCATGTCACATTGTTAACAGGGTTTATCTTAGACATAAAACTGATATGGAAAGGTAAAAGGCCTACTGCCAGTGCTTTTGTATGATTGATAGTAAGTGCTATATTCTGAGAGATAGAGAGAATTTAGGCAAGTTTGATTCGAAAAGTGATGAGGGAATTTTCCTAGGATATTCTAGAAATAGTCGAGCCTATCGTGTATACAATTCTCGTACACAGGTGGTGATGGAATCCATCAATGTAGTGGTGGATGATGCCAATAGTGAGGGGGAGGTTGGAGGAGATTGTGTAAAACTAGAACACTTAAGTGTTGAACCAGTTATGGTGATGGAACCTAAAGTAGCATTGATTCACGACCCCCACACACTACTAATGGTTTAAATATTTCAATTAAGGAGTCCACATCCGGTGATAAAATTGAACCTCCTAAAAAACCTTCGTCTAGAGTTAAGATGAATCATCCTAAAGGAAATATTATAGGGGATTTAGATAAAGGGATGAGACTTCGAAACAGGGTTTTGAACAATCTAACATATGCCAACTATGTGTCTCATATTGAACCTAAGAAAGTAGAAAACGGTCTTAAGGATGAATGTTGGACAAACGCTATGCATGAAGAGCTGAATCGGTTTGTGCAAAACATGTTGAATTTGGTTCCTCGACCTGATGATTNACAGGGTTTTGAACAATCTAACATATGCCAACTATGTGTCTCATATTGAACCTAAGAAAGTAGAAAACGGTCTTAAGGATGAATGTTGGACAAACGCTATGCATGAAGAGCTGAATCGGTTTGTGCAAAACATGTTGAATTTGGTTCCTCGACCTGATGATTGCAATGTTATATGTACTAAGTGGATATTTAAGAATAAAACTGATGATCAAGGTAACATAACTAGAAATAAAGGTATGCTAGTGGCCCAAGGCTAAGGCTATACTCAAGTTGAAGAAGTTGACTTCGATGAAACATTTGCCACGGTTACTAGACCTGAATCCATTAGGATTCGTCTGGCTATTCCTTGTACCTTAGCATTTAAATTATATCAAATGGATGTCAAGAGTGCCTTCTTGAATGGAATTCTTCAGGAAGAAGCCTATGTTGAACAACCAAAAGGTTTTGTTGATCATAAGTTTCTACATTATGTTTATAAGTTGAATAAAGCTTTGTATGGTCTTAAACAAGTGCCTAGAGCTTGGCATGATAGACTTACTGCTTATCTCATGGAACATGGTTTTTCAAGAGGATGTGCTGATAGAACCCTATTCATCAGACATATTGAAGAAACCATAACGATAGCTCAAATCTAAGTCGATGACATTATCTTTGGATCTTCTATTGATACTCTTGCTCATGATTTCACTGAATGTATGAAACAAAAATTTGATATGAGTATGGTTGGATAATTAAATTACTTTCTATGGCTTCAGGTCAAACAAACTGATGATGGGTTGTTCATATCTTAATCGAAGTATACAAAAAATCTTGTCATGCGTATTGGATTAGACAGCAAGAAACACACTAGAACCCCCATGAGTATCAGTATCAAGTTAGATCATGATCCTACAGATAAAAGTATTGATCAAACACTATACAGAAGTATGATAGGCAGTTTACTTTATCTCACTACTAGTAGACCTGATATAGTCTTTAGTGTAGGGGTTTGTACACGTTTTTAGGCAGATCCCAAGGAATCCTACCTGAGCACATGCAATGTATCATTACATATGTAAACGGTACTGTTAATTATGGGATTTTGTACTCTCGGGACTCTACTTTTGATCTTGCTAGTTATTTCGATGTCGATTGGGCTGGAAATGCCTATGATAGAAAAAGTACTTCTGGAGGCTATTTTTATGTTGGAGCTAATTTTGTAGCTTGGATGAGTAAGAAAAAAATTGTATCTCATTGTTATATTGCAGTCGGAAGTTGCTGCACTCAACTGCTTTGGATGAGATGTTGAGTGATTATGGTATTGAATAGGGTACTATGACTGTGTTTTGTGATAATACTAGTGCCATTGACATTTCCAAAAATCATGTTCAACACTCTCGAACCAAACATATTGATACACGACATCATTTCATTCAAGAGCTTGCAGAGATTAGTGTTGTAACCCTTGAGCACATCTCTATTGAGAACAAATTAGCTGNTATCTCTTTGTCGACAGCTGAGGCTGAATACATTGCGGCTGAAAGTTGCTGTACTCAACTACTTTGGATGAAGCAGATGTTGAGTGATTATAGAATTGAATAGGGTACTATGACTGTGTTTTGTGATAATACTAGTGCCATTGACATTTCCAAAAATCATGTTCAACACTCTCGAACCAAACATATTGATACACGACATCATTTCATTCAAGAGCTTGCAGAGATTAGTGTTGTAACCCTTGAGCACATCTCTATTGAGAACAAATTAGCTGACTTATTTACTAAACCATTGGATGGTTTGCGTTTCAAATTTTTTCGGATGGCTATTGGTGTTTGTGTACCTCATTGATTAGGTATTTGTTTTTCATGCTATTTTTTTTATCATTGTGTGTTATTCGTTTATGCATGGTTCATTTTTTTGTGTGTATTATCATTTTCTTTTTGTACGTTTTGGTTTTAATTTTTGCAAAAACAAAAGAAAACAAAAAGAAATTATTTTTTTTTACCAGACGAAAAGGTTTATATTCTACAAGTTTCAATTGTGGATGTTGTTTTATATTCTACAAGGTTTATTTTCTTTTTGTGCGTTTTAGTTTTAATTGTATTAGTTTGTTGTGCTCAAGCATGGGGTTAATCAATAAGTTGTAACATATTTTCTATTACTGGCTTAAGTTATTCATGGAGTACTTAGTATTTGGGTCTTCATGTACCACATGCACTGCACACACTATGATTTTGTTAGTAGGACTCTGTCGTGTGTATAAGATTTAGGATGGCAATCATATGTTAGTAAGGTGACTTTTAAAATGAATTGACCATATATATCAGACCTAAGCTTATGGTTATCCCTGGTACAAAATATAACAATAGCATACAAAAGAAAAAGAAATATAAAAAAGGGGAGCGCTCTATATCTTATGTTTTTCTTCAAAGTCTATTTGACTCGAGCAATTAAGTCATAGGGTGTCTCTTAACCTGGTGCATATGGTGAACTGACTTGGGTTAACCGACCTAAATCTCGCTACAAGGGTTTTTTTAGTAGTTTAATGAAAGAGAGCTTACACTTAAGATAGAAAATAATAATAAAGAGCCTCGTTTATTGATTAATATGACATAAAATATTTTGCTCATACTCAAGGGGAGAAATGTATTCCCATTTCTAATGCGCTTTATGTGATAGGTCTTAATGTACTTTAAATGGTTTACCTTTCGTAAGTAGGGGAATAAACTTATTAATGGTGATATTTAGCGTGTCGCATCTCACAAATTTAAGATCAGGAGTCCTGTTTTCAGAGAATGGGAGTAGATATAGTTTTGAAGTTTGTAGTAGATATTTTTGCTTTAACATGATGTACATGTTTTTATTTACTTGATATATCTAAAACTTTTGATTTTGATTATGTGATATAATATAAATTTAGTTTTGCTAAATTAAGTTTTGATGTTTTAGTAGTATCAGTGTTTCGTTTTGGTATGTTGGGTTGCATTCGTACTATGTTTTAATTTAGCATATGATATGAAACTGAACAGATGCATTATGAATCACTTTTACTTTGTGAACTGCTTGAACAGTTCTTATACTTAACCATGTTTCACATACATTCTGTTTGAATTGTTCTTATACTTAATACTGTTTCACATACGTTTCACACTGGGTATTTGAGTTGTCTATTTCAAGAAATAAGTACTGAAGAATGCAATGCAGAATTCGTTCAAGACACTTATTGGTTGTGTCTATTGCTTTGAGTCTTTAATTTATTTTAATACTGCCTTAACTTAGATTGTAGTTTTGTCATAGAATGTCAAATGAGAAGTTTGTTAGGTATTTAATGTAATTTATTATTTTGTGAACAAAAAAGACTAGAGTTAATAGGTTGTAAAAAGTTGAGTAGTGTGCAATTATTATAAGTTGTGATATTCTAGGTCTAGGGTTCGAGAATGGAAAAGAAGGAATAAAAGCTCGAATTTTCGCTAGACTATCACCAAGATCTGACTCGAGCGTCAGAAATAGAAACTACATCGCTCGACTATCGCATCGCCTCTGCTGGAGCTACAACTTGTCGCTCGAATGTCACTAGCCCTTCGCTCGAGCGACAGTGTTGTCCGAGAAATTTTTAATTCGTTTTGTAAAGACTTTTTTGTCCAGTCCATTCATTCCCTAACCTACATATAAATACTTGAACTCCACGGAACATTTTTTCTAAGGTTGATTATTGAGAAAACCCACTGCTCTCATATTCCTTTCATCCTCTGAAGCACTCAACCTTCATTGTTCAATTCGATCTGTTCTAGGAGGTGAAAAACATCAGTTTCATAATTCAAATACCAATTTGTTACTTCCTTCATATCCGTCAGAGTTTCTGAAGATCAAGGGAAGGTAACTGGAGTTCCAGTTGTTGAAGAATGCGGTGTTCTTCGTTGGATCCATAGGAGATAAATGATTTCACAAAGGTAGGAGTTGCTACAGAATAGCGCAATCCAGGAAAGTTTTGGAAACTACAGCAGGGAGTGGTGTAGGAGCACACAATCCAGGAAAGTTGTTGGAATTATAGTCAGGAGATCATATAGTACGTGTCTTCGTCTAGTTTGGTAGACTGTGAGTTATAAATCGTTTATAGTGGATTGTTTACTGGCAAAGTGCCAAGAGTTTTTACCCAATTGGATTTCTCCGTGATCAATTTTTGTGTTCATTTATTGCTTACATAACTACGGTATTTCAACATAGGATTAAATTGAATTGCATATTTAATCATCTAGAAAAATAATTAATTAGTGACTTGTTGCTATTTAGTTATTAAATAATTTTTAATTCTGCATAATCGCCTATTCACACCCCCTCTAGGTATTGTTAGGGTCGAACTACGTATTTTCAATACCCTTTTCTCTTTAAAAGTATTACCAAGTTGTCACTGTTCTTTTTGCACGAATTTCGAACCATGTAAGAATTCACGTCAATATAAACAAAATTACGAGAGTTCTCTAATGTATTTAGACATATTCTTTCTCTTTCTTTTTGCATGAATTAGAACTATTTAAGCATTTCAATTAAATTAACAAGCATTTTAATGGAAGGATATCTTATACAATTATTTTGCTTGATTCAACATCTGTGTTTAATAAAACTTATAGTGGGAGACAAATTTTTTTTTTTTTTTTTGTCAAACAAAAAGATTATTTCAAAAAATTACCATTTTATACGACATCATATGCAGGGGCGGATCCCGCCCCTGGCCAGCCCCTGCGGCCTCCCATGCTGGATCCGTCAGGAACCATTTTTTTGTTGATAATAAATAAACTTTTTAGATATTATACCTGGTAATTCATTTTATTTGCAAACATTTCTTATAGCTCAGTTGGTTAGAATTTGCATATTCATGATAGAGATCATGGTTTCGAATCTCATCTCAACCTATTTATTGTGGAATTTTTTAGTTGGACATTTTTTTACAAAAGTTAATTTAAAAGAGAGGAGATTCGAACCTAAGACCTCTTTTTGAAATTATTGAAACTTGACTAAGATGATCTTTAATGAACTTTAACATTAAACTTATCAGAATAATATATGTTACATTTCAATCATTTTAAAGCNTTTATTTGCAAACATTTCTTGTCTGTTGGTTATGGTTTGCATATTCATGATAGAGGTCATGGTTTAGAATCCCTTCTCAACCTTTTTATTGTGGAATTTTTTAGTTGGACATTTTTTTACAAAAGTTAATTTAAAAGAGAGGAGATTCGAACCTAAGACCTCTTTTTGAAATTATTGAAACTTGACTAAGATGATCTTTAATGAACTTTAACATTAAACTTATCAGAATAATATATGTTACATTTCAATCATTTTAAAGCAATTGTAAAATTTATAACCCGTGTTCTTCATTTGTAGAATTCGAACATGTGACTTTCCTCACGATTATTAAAAGTTTAACTATTATGCCTCTTATTGAACTTTGACACTAAATTTACCAGAATATTATATGTTAAATTTTATCGATTTTAATGCAATGTTAAAAATTTGAACACGTCCTCTTCCTTTAAATTATATAAAACTTGGTCACAATATCATTTAGTGAATATTGCTAAGTTATACAATAGAATTATATACGTTCAGTTTGAACAAAATAATTATTATATTTAAATTTTAGACCTTGTTTGATTTTCGTTTGTTTCAAATTATATTTTTCTTTATTCTTTTTAACTATACATTTTTTATTAAAATAATATTACATTCAAATTCTAAACATTTCTTTATTTTTAACCACACATTCTCCATCAAATCACTATTTTAAAATGCATTTTTTTTTTTTTTTGCAAAAAATGGACNTGCTAAGTTATACAATAGAATTATATACGTTCAGTTTGAACAAAATAATTATTATATTTAAATTTTAGACCTTGTTTGATTTTCGTTTGTTTCAAATTATATTTTTCTTTATTCTTTTTAACTATACATTTTTTATTAAAATAATATTACATTCAAATTCTAAACTTTTCTTTATTTTTAATCACATTCTCCATCAAATCACTATTTCAAAATGCATTTTTTTTTTTGGGCAAAAAATGGACATCAAACGTTGCTCTTAATATTTTAATGTTGTCCATGGTCGACGATCAGCGGTTGCCCGTGTTGACTCAAAATGTTGGATTCGACCCCGATCATATGGTATAATTTGTTGGTGATCGAATTCAAAATTCACCTTGGACCAACTTCAGTTTAAAAACAATATTGTGACTATATAATTTAAGATCGGATAGTGACCTCTTCAAACCAGCTCTCAATCACGATCTTCCTCATCAAAAATATCATCATTACTATGTAAAAAGGTGTCCTACACATGACACCATCACCACTTATTGATCAATGATGGTTGAATGAGTGTTACCTTTGACGTACACCACTACTTCCACCAATCAAAGAAAGTATGGTTGCCTAGGTAACATGTTGACTAGGTAAAATGTGAAACCTAGGTGAAATGATGGCCCGATTTGCTGACCTCAACAACTAATTAAAACTCTCATTATAGGACGGCAGCATACATAAGAAGGTCGACATTGTAGCTTGACGTAACATAGGCAACGAACTCTTGTTTAGAGCATAATGATTAGATTCGACACGGCATCGACACCATCGAAATACTGGGTCTCAGATTACAGATCGGATTGATAGATCAGTGATCGATCAATGAATCATTGCTTGAAAATTATAAAAAATTAAATAATAATTTTTTTCTTTCAGATAAAATTAAAGATTTGAAGTTATTTTTTATTAATTATTTAATGAAAAATAAAAAATTTATGGTTAGAAATCTCGGCGCCTCCCATTTCCTGATTTTTAGTATCAAGCTCGAATTTGGTCCATGATTGATCTTGGTGGCCAGAACTGGCTATGTCGGTCATGCACTAAGAGC
Organism: Fraxinus greggii; assembly: GCA_903798315.1. Classification (NCBI taxonomy): domain Eukaryota; kingdom Viridiplantae; phylum Streptophyta; class Magnoliopsida; order Lamiales; family Oleaceae; genus Fraxinus; species Fraxinus greggii. Next base: position 5,132 of record CAIGRK010053835.1, on the reverse strand, counting down.
AATTTCCATTCAAACACCTTTTTTTTGCTCTCCAAATTGTATAATTTTCATTTTATTCTTTGAGAGCTCCTATTATTTCATTAATTTCACTTCAACTCAGATATCTTTGATCAAGTGATTCTTCTTCGTCAATTCTATAGCAATATTTGTGGTAGGATGGTTGCTCAAATTGGGTATATATGTTGAATAATCCGTGCTTATCATCCACTCTAAATATTAGTTCACATGTCAATTAGGGTTCGATCTGTTATGGTCTTCCCAATATAACTAAAATGTTACGGTCTTCTTCTATGTCGCACAACAAAATCAATTGGGAATATCTGATCTCCTGTGATAAGCATCTCCTCAATCTTTCCTCATGGACGTATGATATTTCTATAAACAAGTTATAACATTATGAATGTGGGATTTGACTTCGCCCAATCCCAATTTCTTGTAAACAAGATATGACATTAGATTTACATTAGCACCTGTATTACATAAATCATAAAATAAAAAATAAAAAAAAAATAAAAAAAGAATTTTAAATCGAAATTGGCAAAGTAAATTCCCAGTTTAGAAGGTAATTTGTTTTATGGTCTTGCATAGCTTCCTCAGTGAGCACTACAATCTCAAACTCCAGAAGTTTTCTTTTCTCCCAATCCCAATTTCTTGTAAACAAGATATGACATTAGATTTACATTAGCACCTGTATTACATAAATCATAAAATAAAAAATAAAAAATAAAAAAAAAGAATTTTAAATCGAAATTGGCAAAGTAAATTCCCAGTTTAGAAGGTAATTTGTTTTATGGTCTTGCATAGCTTCCTCAGTGAGCACTACAATCTCAAACTCCAGAAGTTTTCTTTTCTTTGTTAATATGTCCTTCAAAAACCTTGAGCAAATCGAAATTAGTAATATCGCATCAATGAAAGTGATATTGATGTGGAGTTTCTTGAGAACGTCCAAAAAAAATTTCAAATTTCATATTTGTTTGTTCTCCTGGAACATCTTAGGAAAAAAAATTGGTAACACGTAAGCTTTGATCGAACTTGGTGCCTTAGCAATGGATATATATGTATTGTCCTCTAAGTCTTCTTTGTAGGTGCTAATTTTCTTCACTTTTCTCTTCATCAATCAAGTCATTTTTATTAATCTTGTTTAGCCTCTTCACATGAATCTCTAGTTATCAAACTCCAAGTAGTTATGGCACTAATACTTGCCTCTTCCGACATCTTTCGAAGTCTATGGGGAAATGTATTTTGAGGTACATATGGTTAACTTTTAGAGGAGCCCTTGGATCATTTTCTGCTACTCTTATTGCAATCACTTGTCCCTTAAGATTAATTGTTGTACTGCATGATAATGATCCCATTGTACATTCTGAAAGTTTTGGTGCAATCTATTCAATCTAAGTTTCCAAATTTTTGATTGATGCTTGCTGATTTTGATAGTTTGTTTCAATTTTCTAGAATACTTTCAGTTTTCTTCATATATTGATGAAAACATCTCTCCCAAACTTGGTCTTCGCTCATCATACTAGAAATAATTGGAACAACCCCTTGTTGATTATTGGAACATCTAAAGTTGGGGTGCTACTTCTATACCGGATTATAGGTTCGTAAATAAGGATTAAATTGTGTGAACCATTTTTACTTGTTCTTCTTGAGAAGCTAGCAACAAGCAATTTTCTGTAGCATGATTGAGTCCACGGTTCTTACAAACCAAATTAATCATAACTGCATTTGCCCCTTAAGCTTGTGTCTTTACCAACCATTTTACCTAAAATGTCGGAGCAGCAATATGAACATTTTTAGATTATGTGTTGTCTAATTCATGATTTCTGCCACATTCTTTGGGATTACTGGAAAACATAAAGTGTATTTTTGCAATCAACTCAAATAAGTCCAATACTTGTTGAACTAATTTATTGGTGACAGACCATTGCTCAAGAATTCACTTGAGACTTAGACATGGAAAAAGTCCAAAATAGAAGTACTACACATTACCTTTGCTTATCCCATGATTTGGACATTTCCTCAACAACTCTTTAAACATGTCAAATACTTCGTGATAGTTTTCTCCATCAAATTGCTGGAATATAGAGAATTTCAGTCAATTTTTTACTACATTTGTAGGTGGGAAGAATTTATTACAAAAATTCCTAGCCAAGTCATCCCACATAGTGTTACTGCCATGTGATTCAAAATCCAACCACTGCAATGCTCCATTTCTTAATGTATAAAGGAATAACTGAAGTTAGATTGCATAGTCATTAATCCCTGTAAATTGTAAGTTCTGACAATTTTTTAGGAATCTCGAAATATGCATGTTCGGGTTATCATGAGGCTTCCGATAGAGCTGGGCATTGTTGAAAAAATTGATCAAATCAGCTTTTATTTGAATGTTATTCTGCCCAAACTCTAGATATACAATACTTGAGAGCTCAGGCGCTGCTCCAGGAGTAAAAACATTAACACTAGCAAGTTCTCTTCAACAGTTTCCACTAGTTCGTGCTACTAATTTTGTGGTGTCACTATGCTAGCGGCTTTTTGTGCAATTAAAAATATGCTAGCGGCTTTTTGTGCAATTAAAAATCTAATTGGATCTTCCGCCATTTGGAATTTCTATTTTTCTTGGTGTTCTTTGAGTGTTCGTCTGAACGTACATTTATTTTTGGGTCGCACGGTTCAAAATCATTGTATTGTGAACACAGCATACAACGAATACATTTTCAACGATGTATAAGAAAGTAAAATAAACTAATCAAGTAAAAATAAAATAAGCCAAATTAAATTAAATTAAATATAAATAGTCATCGAAAATGGTACCCAAAACTTGTTGCGAAGTTTCTATTGCAAGTGCGTAATATCGTAACAAGTAATATAATATACATACGATTCCATATGATTGTTCCCATGTGGACTATTATTTAATTCCTAATTTATTATTTCTAATTCTTAATTGGCTAAAAAATAATATATTTTTTATTAATTATCTAAATTATCTAAATGTACACAATTAATTAGAATTTAGGGTCTAGAGTATGAATTTTACAATTTCATCTAACGATCCTCTTAGTTCGCTAATCAATTTTCTTTACTATTATAGTGGTCACTCGAATTCTTCTTAATTAATCAAATTAACTCTCTCAAGTTCAAATTGATCATATTCCACTAAGTCAATTTATCATATCTCTACGGGAATAAGAATTAACTTTATTTAAATGTATTTAATTTATGAGAACACATGTAACGACTATAAAAACCGTAAAATATACCTCTATATTTTTGTCCAAATTATTGAATTTTAATGTGTGGCCTAAATTTATAATTTAACTACCAATTTGTTACAAATTCAGGTATCACTGAATTATTGGCCAAGTAATTCAAAGAATTAAATTCCATAAGTAAAATCAACACATGAAGATTTAAACTACTAAAAATCTAGAAAAGTAAATTAAAGAGTCACACATAAATTACATTTTTTGCCCTAACTATGAATTTAGCTGCCCATCCTAACAAAAGGAAATAAGGTTCATAACCGGGTTTTGAAATATTGATGAAGGCAATAGATCTTGCACCAAGAGTATTCCTTTTTAAGATCTTCAAACCTAAGTTTTCGCTCTTCAATCTTGATGTTCTATGTTTTTCTCTCTAAAATTGTGTGTCCCATAAAAAAGAATCATGAAAACCATGCCCCATTTGGTACCAATTAAAATTTAGATTTTAATCTATCTCAGAGTCAATAATTTAATTTTAATCACATATTTTATGGATTTTACAACTTTTCGACAACATATTTCATCAGTTTCTATCAAAATCTATTAAAAGTGTTATTTTAATACCCACCAAACAGGGGCAATATATAGAAGTCTCTAAATCATTTCCCATGTGGAACTTGAGTATAATTAGGAAGCCAACAAAAGCTGGAATTTCTTTTAATTTTGTGCACTTTGGTCCTTCATATTTATTTTGTTACGTATCTCAGGTTCTCTCTATTTGCATGGCAAGTCGTTAACTTCAAGTCTTTATTATTTTGATCCCAATTCTTCAATTTTGTATAGCTTCAATCCAATTTTTCCCAATTCGAGTTTTACCTACAATTCACATAATTTAACCTAAATTAAGAGATATTCACTCAATCTAAAGATAAATAAATAAGAATAGAAACCTGAATAGGACAGAAGTGTCTGTCCCTAAGGGATTGAATTTTTATTCGAATATGATGAAATTAACTGGAGATTGATTTAGGATTTTAGTTTGATAACTCGATCAAGATCTAAATCCGATAATCCATTAACTAAATGGAGGAAATATGGATATAAGTCAATCATGTGACACCTCATACCTCGAAATTAGTCATTGCACTTGAATTTAGGACCTTGTCACGTGGAAAAGATAGTTTAGGGACCTAATTGATTGTTAGCTAATATTTTAGGGATTAAAGTGCAAATATTTGAATTCCAAAGTGATAGAACGTCTCAGATTTTGTGATAAAGTTAAATAAATAAATTCGGCTGGATATTATAATTATTATTAAGTATTCAACATATCATAAATTATGTTGGATATTATGATTAGTTTTAAATATCAACATCATCACAAATTTTGTTGGATATTATGATTATTTTTAAGTATTCAACACCATCACAAATTCTGTTGGATATCATGATTATCTTTAAGTATTCAACTTTATTACAAATTTTGTTGGATATTATTATCTTTAAGTTTTTAAATTTAGCTGAATAAATTATAAAAGTTATCCCATGCATCATCAGTGTACTATAAATAAGTGCATGATTTTCAAGAAATTTGCACCACACTTCTTACTCCTCTCTCTCACTCGCAACTCGTCTTTCGTATACACATTTCATATTACAGAAAACTTTAGCACTCACACTTTTTGAGAAAGCATTGGAGTGCAAATCAAGCAGGCCAATTTCTTCGATTGCCTTTATTTTTCCCCACAAAACAGTTAGTATATGTGTGATGTTATGCTGCACTGTTGGAAAATATATTTATGCCATATGTATGTTCTAAGTTTCGGATCGAAGTTCTAGTAGCGCTACGCATGTAAAACGCATACCACCTAAGTTCGGCAAGATTGGAACTTGGACTTGGTCGTGGTGGTGGAAATAAATTTGAAGTTT
>CAIGRK010053771.1:0-11455 GCA_903798315.1 Fraxinus greggii | reverse complement strand
AACGTGACAGAGAAAGGCATAGAGAGGCACAACGATGACGCAGGAACCCCCAGCCTACTTGGAAGATGCTCCAATCCATGAAATTGATACGATTTTTGGAAGGTGTTATGCAGGGGGCAATACAAAGAACTCCCAAAGGAATTACGCTAAGGAGGCCAAACACCCTCCGATAACTAAGTACATAGTGAGGAATAATTCTCAAAGGCAGATGCCTCCTATTACCTTTACTCAAAAAGATGTGCATTTCCCTTATTATGACGTCCTTATGGCCTGTAATGGGTTGAAACGGATGCTGGTTGATAATGGTAGCTTCGTCAACATCCTTTTCGGGTCCACTTTCAACAAAATGATTGTTGATCATGAATTGAACTTGGTCACACACTCTTTGTAGGGTTTTACCAGTGACAGTATCGTTGCAAGAGGGAAGATAACCCTTGCTGTAGAAATGAGAGAGTCAACCACGACAGCTTTGAACTTCATGGAGTTTTTAGTACTAGGCAATAGGTTGGCCTACCATGGGGTTTAAGGTAGACCCACTCTAAAGGATTTATGGGCTATCACCTCTATTCATCACATATGTATGAAGTTCCCTACTGAGTATGGAGTGACCACAGTTAGAGATGACCAAAGAGGAGCAAGAGAGTTCCATCTCAATTCAATAAGAAAGGCTAAGCCCAGGGACGTCAACATGGTGGTAATAGATGTTGATATGGTGGACGTCCCGGAGACCAAAATTCCAATCGAGAAGACGTCGAAATGATGAATGTTCTTGAACATGTGGTCGAGAATGACGAATTGGACCATCATATCATTAAGTCTAAATCTTGAGCAACACCGATGGAGGAGCTAAAAAACTTCTCGGTCAATTCTCGAGACCCTAGTAAGGTATTCCAGATAGAAAAAGACCTACCTTTAGAGATCAAAGAGAGGCTGAAGGAGCTTTTGCATAAGAATCTTGATGTCTTTGCATGGAGGTATGAGGACATGGTAGACATTGACCCGAAGGCCAGTTGTCACTACTTGAAAATTGATCATAATGTTTCCCCACATAGACAAAAGAGAAGAGCCATCAACCCAGAAATATATGAGGCCCTTAAGGACAAAGTACAAAAGTTGATAAAGAATGACTTCATCAGGGAGGCCATTTATCCGAAATGGGTCTGAAATCCAGTCTTGGTAAAGAAACACAATGGCAAATAGACGGTTTGTATAGACTTTTCCAACCTTAACAAGGCTTGCCCAAAGGATAGCTTCCCCTTCCAAGGATAGACCAACTTGTGGATTCCGCTGCTAGGCATGAACTATGATGCTTACTCATACTATAATCAAATTCTACTACACTTGGCAGACGAGGAAAACACCTCTTTCATCACGGACAAAGGTCTTTATTATTGCATTATGTTGCCGTTTGGGCTAAAGAATGCCTGTGCTACGTACCAAAGACTTGTTAACAAAATATTTACAACCCTTCATTGGCAGAACCATGAAAGTTTACATAGATATGCTCGTGAAAATTTTAAAGGCAAATGACCATGTAAAACACCTGGATGAAACTTTTGAATCCTACGAAGGTACATAATGAGGCTAAACCCCCTTAAATGTGCGTTCGGAGTTGCTTTTGGTAAATTCTTAGGGTATATGGTTAATCAAAGGGCCATAGAGGTAGATCCAATGAAAAATCGGGTCCTAATAGAGATGAGGTCTCCCACAAAGCAAAAGGAGATACAAAACTTAACTGGGCATGTCGTAACTCTAAGCTTTTTCGTCTCTACAGCCACCTACAATTGTCTCTCATTCTTTAAATTCTTGGAAGGGGACAAGAATTTCCAATGGACAAAGGAGTCTAAAGAGGCCTTCCAGGGACTAAAAAAGCTTTTGGGACAAGCCACCCTCCTCTCAAAACCCAAATCGGGAGAAGCCTTGCAACTCTATTTGGTCGTTTCTAAAGAAGCAGTCAGTGCCATTCTCATGAGAGAAAAAGACACCCACCAATTGCATGTTTACTATGTGATCAAAGCTCTTTTAGCTCCTAAAACTTGTTTTCCCGACATGGAAAAGCTAGCTTTAGCCTTGATCACTGTGTCTAGAAAATTGAGGTCATATTTCCAAGCTCACATGATACTCGTGTTGACCAACATCATGCTTAGGCAAGTACTTCAAAAACCCAACTCTTCAGGGAGATTGTTAAAATGGGTAGTAAAACTCAGCAATTTTTGACATTATTTTCCTAAAAAAGAACCGATATCAAAGGCCAGGCCCTCGCTGACTTCGTGGTAAAATTTGCTAACATCCTGTAATGGACGAAGTCATGGAACCTGTGGAACTTAAATGGAACCTATTCATGGATGGTTCGTCTAGGACATAGGCTCAGGGGCAGGAGTGGTCTTAATCAGCCTAAAGGACACAAGCTCAACCGTGCATGAGATTCAGGTTCAAGGCTACTAATAATGTGGTGGAGTATGAGGCATTACTTGTTGACTTAAGGTTGGCCAAAGAAAAGCAAGTGAGAAAGTTGCTCATTAATAGTGATTTCCAAGTGGTAGTCAGCCAGGTTAATAGCATTTCACGGCTAGAGACAATAGCATGGTGACGTACCTAAAACTGGAGATGGATTTACTCTCGTCTTTTAAAAAATTCGAGTTGACTAAAATTTCACGTGATAAAAATGCCCACACTAATGCTTTGTCCAAGTTGACTAGTAGCAAAGACTTGAAACTACAAACGCTTGTCCCGATTGAACATCTCTCGGAACCTTCCACTTCTAAAAGAAATAAGGTAATGTAGGTAGAAAGAACACCTACGTGGATGAACTAATAATGGCTTTTCTTAAAGATCAAACGCTCCCCAACAACAAATATGAAGCTTACAAACTTAGGAGAAGGGCTGCCCACTTTGTATTCCAGGATGATGTACTCTAGAAAAGAGGTTTTTCCTTACGCCTCATTCGATGTGTAGGGGATGAAGAAGCCACCTATGTCCTCCGTGAAATCCATGAGGGCATTTGCGACTACCATGCTGGAGGGTATGTTCACACAAAAAGCACTATGGCAAAGGTATTATTGGCCCACTTTGAAAAAAGACTTGATCCAATTTGTGTGAAAGTGCGATAAATGTCAACGTTTCTCTTATATCCGAAGAGAGCCCTCCCATGAGCTAATAGTGGTATCCAACCCGTGGCCATTTACCAAATAGGGAATTGACCTTATAGACCCTTTACCCAAAGGTAGGGGTAGTGCAAACTTTGTTATAGTTGCCATTGATTACTTTACTAAATGAGTCGAAGCCGAACCTCTAGCCAAGATTACAGAAGCCAACACTTCTAAATTCTTGTGGAAAAACATAATATGTCAGTTCAAAATTCCATATTTGATTGTCTCAGATAATGGCCATTAGTTTAATAACGAAAAGGTTAGGGACTTATGTGAGGAACTTGGGATCAAGTAGCATTTTTCGACACTTCACCACCTTCAGCCGAATGGACAAGTAGAGGCTGTAAACAAAACCATTAAATATACTTTGAAGAGAAAAATTGACACCTCCAAGGGAGTGTGGGTCAATGAACTACCATAGGTACAATGGGTAATCCGGACTACAACCCGAACCCCAACTGGAGAGACCCCATTCTCATTTTCTTACAATATGGACTCAGTGAGCTAGGTGGAAGTTGGGCTACCTTCTCCCTGTCAATTGTAATTCAATGAGATATCCAATGACGAGTTGAGAAGATGTGAACTTGACTTCCTTGACGAAAAGATGGACTAATCCCAAGCAAAGCTAGCCACATATCAAAGGACGATGGCTCATTACTATAATGCAAGAGTTAAGAAAAGGTCCTTCCAGATAAACGACATCGTGTTTCCAAGAGTCTTCCTATCCTCCAAGGAACCGGGGTAGGCATGTTGGGTCCAAGCTAGGAGGGACCGTATAGCATAAAAGGAGAGCTATGACCTGGTATTTATTGGATAGAAGATTTGGATAGCAAAATGCAACCTCACCCATGGAACATAGAGTATATAAGTACATACTAGCAGTAAATAGGTCCTACGGCTGGAAGAACCCTTCAAGTCCTTGTAAATATCTTGAAGTGATTCAATAAAAGTACGTTTTGGTTAATACTTTTAAAGCATAAGCCTCCCATGATGAAGTTGAACATCATGGGAGAAGCTTTTACATGGATGAACCATTCACCATGTATTAAAGTATGGGTTCCTCGGAGAAAAGGATCAGATCCCAAAAGAGATTACCTCATTGACTCTCCAAGGCGGACATCACAAGTTTTCCATGACGAAGCTAAAAGTTATGGATGAAGCCTCTACATAGATGATCAATTCACCATGTATTGAAGCGTGGGCACCTCGGAGAAGAGGATCTAATCCTAAAAGAGATTACCTCATTGGCTCTCTGAGGCGGACATTATAAGCCTTCCTTGATGATGCTGAACATCATGGGAGAAGCCTCTACATGGATAAACCATCCACATGTATTGAAGCGTGGACGCCTCGAAGAAGATGATTAGATCCCAAAAGGGATTACGTTATTGGCTCTCCGAGGTGGACAACACAAGCCTCACATGATGAAGCTGACCGTCATGGGAGAAGTTATGTACCGAGGCATGAAAAGTAATTTGCTCGAAAGATATATACCTCATAGAGGTCCCCAAAACTTTGAAGTTATAATTTATTTTTGGAGGTCATCATGATTACTTTAATTCCGGTTGCAAGGCATATTGTTAAAGTTATACTTTATAGAGGTCCCAATACTTAGTTTTTGCTTAAATTTTGAATCTTATTGCAAGGTATATTGTTTAAAGATATTGGTAGATGTCTCAAAACTTACAAACACAGAAGAAATATGCATTTCATTAAACAAAGAATATTTTTTTTACATTGGGAGGCCTTAGCCAGTACATTATAAAATAAAATATAAAACCCTATACTATGTTGGAGATAGCAGGGAGTCTGACACCTCTGTAGCAAGTGCTTCAATAGTTAGGGATCCTTCGTTTGAAGTTTTGTCCGCAAGAGCACTCTCTAGGTCCTCTACCTCCATTGCATCATCAGCTAGGTTCTGGGGTACTTCCTCCAAAAACTCTCCTTCAATTTATAAACATTGAGTTCTGGGTAAAGCTCTCATACCCTTTTTACTATTTCGGCATAGGCAAATCTCCTCCAATAAGCACTGAAACATTGATACTTTTCCGTCAGATGGAAGTTGGCAATGTAGTCCTTCACTGCCTCCTCACCTGCTTTTTGAGTATCAGCCTTTGTCTACTTAGCCTCCTTCCCATAATGCCTTATTTGGGTCCCCAGAAACCCATTCACGTTCTTTAGCCCAGTGTTTTCCAAATTGGCCTTCCCCAAAGCTTTGGCCGTTAGCTTCTGATGATTGTTTGAAGTTTCAATCATTTTGGTCAAGGAGGCACCCTCGTACTGGGATTTATAGATTTTCCTCTTTAGAGCTTCGATCTCTGCTAAGGCAAAATCTAATTTAGATGTCTCTTTAGCTCACGAGCCTTTAGCTCTTCAGCCTCGGGCTCTATCATCTTCATCTATTCCTCTGTTGAGGCCAACTTTTCAACTGACTCCCCATTGTGTGTTTGGATATCTTTCATCCCTTTTTGGCACTCAAGACAACCCTAAAAGCCCTATCACTTTGGCTGACCAGAGTAGCCATCAAGTTCATCGCGTCGCAGGTGGAGACGTAGTTCTCCCACCTTTCAGTCAATAACTTATATTGGCAGTAGCACAACGAACTTCAGGTAGCAGCATCTACATTACCGCTGGGATGATCTTCTCATCCTGCCCTGCCAAGGACCTTCCGGACTTCCCAGTGTTCTTCACTAACGACGTCTATTTAATGACATCAGAGGTCTGTTCTGCCTCCTTTGCAGCCCCTTCAATGGCCTCCATAACCTTTTGGGCCTTGGTCGCATTGACTGAAAACTACATCAGCTTAGGAGGAAGAGATGAGGTTTGCTAATGGGTAGAGCAATGGTTAGGCCAAACTTTCCAGTCGTATTAGTGCTATAGGATAACTTCCTCTTTTTCTAAGGCTCATCCACCTCCCAAAATCATCTGCAACAAGCAAAGGTCATGTTAGAACTTAAGCACTATATCCAAAAGAGGGCATCAGAATTTACCTTTCGAAGCCATCAATCAGAAGTCCAAGAAGAATTTGCTTCGGTCTATGAGGCGGTCAAAGTGGCGGGATCATTGTGGATGTCGGTAGATATCTTCAATAACTTTCCACTCAATTTGGGAAAGTTCGAAGCGGGTTCCTGTAGCTGTACAACAAAGAACATCAGACAAGTCACAAATAAAAAAATTATAGAAAGTAACTCACGGACTTCGGAATACTGGGTCAGCACAGTACAAGCTAGGACCTTGTCTTCCTCAACCATTTGCCATTTACCTTAACCAAGAATCACAATTCATTCAACTCTTAATGGACGGAGGCAGACCCACAACAAAAGGGGCATGAGCCCCCTAAGGGGTCATGTAATACCACCCTTTGGACTCCCCTTCCCAAGCACTCGTGGTTGGAAAAGTATTTAGAAGACATGGAGTAGCATATCCTCACCCAGCGAGGTTTCCTTCCAAAGGAAATATGCCCCAACCAACTGGCTTTACCCAATTGGCAACAATTGGATCGGAGCCAATCATTTATGACTTCAGCATCGCCCTAAATATGGGTGCAGAGATAGATGCACACTTGTCCTACATAGGAATTCACTAATGGCCACACATCCTATCCTCGGATAGTAGGCATGTTCGTGGGCTTCATATACTAAGAGTTCTACAAAGTCTGGGATTATATATCTTTCCCTAATTTCGGATAACTTAGTGGAGATCATGGCAGAGGGTATTCTTCCAGCCCCACATCCCACCTCATAATCTACGGGAACTTCACTCATCGCCCAATAACCTCCATCCGACCCCCTAAGTGTAGCCTATTCCCCAGCCCTTGCAATGGTGACCTTACCACTGCTAGAAGTCGACCTGGAAGCTATTAGAAATATAAAAAGAAAAGCAGACGGAAAGGAAAAGATGCAAAAGTTGTAAGGAAATTACATAAACGAAAGGAAAACCTATGAATGTGATGTCGCCAAAGAACATGAATGACCGAAAAAGCTTTTGATTGCCAGAGAGATTTTAAAACTTGAAGACGAGAAGAAACTGATAAACAATATGATTTTCGCTTTTATAGGAAGAAGCCGTTGGATTTAGATTTACTTCATCTGAAGTGATCGTTTTTAAATTCATCTGAGGCGTTGAATTCATACGGTTTTTTATTTTTAACACTTCAGATCGATGAGTGTTTCTCGCACATGAGCCTCGGTACGTCGATCTAAACTTGCGACTACTTGGCCATCATTACGCATTTTACTATGAAATAGTTGTACGTATATTGGAAGTTGAAATGCCTTAATTGTCTTTCCTTGATAATATGCAAAAAATCAAATCATTGATACAATTCTCAAAAGCATGCTTTATGGACAATAAAACAAGACCTCAGCAGTTCAACACTTAACTGCTTTAGCTCCAAAAAGACGAAAGTTCAGCTAACAAAATAAGAGCCTCAACAGTTCAACACATCACTGCTTCGGCTCCAAAAAGAAGAAAGTTTACCTAACAAAAAAAGAGCCTCAGCAGTTCAGCACTTCACTACTTCGGCTCCAAAAAGACGAAAGTTTAGCTATCGATGACAACCTCAGCAATTTAGCACTTCGGCTAAAAAAAGTAAAATTCGAAGTTTTCGCATTGCGATAGGACAAGAATCAGGAGGTGAGCTTTAAAGAAATTAGGCTCAAAATACAAATCCACGCATGACATGAATAATCATACATGGACTTAGAGGACAATTGTTATGTCTTGTCACTTAGGTTCCCACGTGGCCCAGACGACCCACTAAAGCACCATCTACCGAAGCCATGTGGCATCTGATGTGGATCTAAGTCTTCTAGAGTCCAGATAATTTGACCCACTGAAGCTCATACATATAAAAAGACAAGTCTGAGGCCCAAACAAAGTGGCTTTGCCGAAGTGGCGAGGCCCAACAAAGAGAAATCTGGGGCTCAACTACGGCTGGAAACAATCACTGTTTGAAGATCTTAAATTTATGAAATCTTTTTAGAACGATTGATTGGACTGTTGTAATGAGTAAAAATGTCAATCTGACAGCATAGGGCAAGTCGTGGCCCGCCTTCTTTCTGGGGCATTTAATGTGCTTAAGCTAGTGGAGTCAAAATTGATACCTAAAATGTGATGCTTTGGTAAATGAGATGAAGTCACGTGTCCTCTTGTATATGTAACACTATAAATATCCCCTCATTGGCACAAATGAGGGGATAATGAAAAAAATTGACAAAACACCATATATTTACTCTCTTTGTGATTAATTTAGTGTTTTTAGCAATTGAAGTATAATCTTATTTGTGTGTTTGATTTTTGATTGATCGTTCATTATTGTATAAATTATCTCATATCTTTCGTCGGAACCCTAACATCTATGTCTCGTGTTACAAAGCTTCTCCCACGTTCATACTCTATTTATTGTCGATAGACAATTATCACACGCGTGTTAGAATTAATTTGAGAGAACGCTAATGGGCCCCGAGATCTGTTGTCCATGTCAGAAAACGAGGTCAACACTATTAAAAAATAATAAAAAATGACATTTTTTGCTTCCGAATTTAATTTTCTTTATCTACCAAAAGTTCATTTTATATACCTCAAACAAGGAATTCATTCTGCATTATCCCATATTCAAAATTGTAACAAGAAATGCTGACATAGGCACCTAATATTAATATTGAACATGTGCACAACTAAACAAAAAAATTTTAAATTATACATATTGATTAAACAACTCTAATGTGTGTTTTACACGCTTAGTTTAGGCTATAAACATGAATAATTGTGAATAAATATGTGAAATATAGTTTACTTTGATGTAATTTGTGTTTTGTAGGACAACAATGATGTTATGGCAAAAATTAGGAGAAAAGGGGAAAAAGGACTAACATGGAAGAAAATCAAAGTTCAGGGACCAATGTGTAAATAATCGAAAGATGACCTGGAGGAGAGATCGAAGATATAAAGATGAAAAGATCTAATTGGGTATTGAGATGACACGTTGTAAGAAGAAGAAGTTGGAAAATAGGTCAAGAAATGTAAAAAGAAGTTCAAGGACCAAAATGTTACAATTTGGAAGTTCTTAAAACTATGCAATCGCTTAGGTGCCTTTAATGAATTCCAAGAGCCATTTGAGTTCTTCTATGCGGTCACATGCAATTACACTATGCGATTGCATATGGGGAATTTTGATGCGAAATTCTGGTTTCCTATTTTGATTGAAACACGTATGGAAAGAAATATTGGGATGATTATAAAAACCCGAAGGTCATCCAAAACGGGAGGGAGGAGATTTTAGAAGACTTTTGGAGAGAAGAAAAGAGGCAAGAATGCGAAGATCAACATCACGAAGTGAAGATTCAATTCAAGATTAATCGGTGTGATATCGTTTCTTCATTATTTTTCTGATTTTCTTCCTTCCATCATGTTATGCTAGATTCATTATGTACTAGGGTTAGATAAACTATGTAATATGATTTTCAATTCTTAGTTTTACATTCTTGACAATCAAAAACACATTTTGAGATATTTGAATGATTTATATGAGTTTCTTTTCCTTCATTATTATTGTATACGTAATTATGTGAGTTTGGTGATCTATTTCATGCGTTCGAAAGAAGGAAAATAGGTTCGACGTGGTATAAATCATCATAGGGTCCGATAGGGGATAGAAATATAATGTTATGCCCTATGTGAATCGTTAATTGTTCATAAATATCATGTATTCTTGTATGTTTGCATCCGTCATAGAGATATAATCGGGTAATATATTGGAAATGCTTAATTTTACTCGAAAGAGACTATTAAATAATTTAGGAGTATTGATTCTTCAATATTCCAATTGTGTGTCAAGATATAGAACTAGGTTTTGAGAAGAATATTACATAGGGATTCGTGATTCTAATACATTCATCACATATTAGTAAACACTTCAATTTATATTCATCGNGGAAATGCTTAATTTTACTCGAAAGAGACTATTAAATAATTTAGGAGTATTGATTCTTCAATATTCCAATTGTGTGTCAAGATATAGAACTAGGTTTTGAGAAGAATATTACATAGGGATTCGTGATTCTAATACATTCATCACATATTAGTAAACACTTCAATTTATATTCATCGCCAATTTGCATTTAGTTAGTTAATTCATTCATAATTGTATACTTATCATTAATTTAGTTATAATTTCATCAAAACAAACACTCTCACTTTTATTATTTCAGTTAAGGTCACGGTAATTAAAATTTAAACTAATCAATTTTCGTAGGAACGATACTCAGACTCAAAAAGTCCACTTTATTATTTGTCAACGAACCGTACACTTGCGGTGGTTTTAAAACAAACAATATTTTCGTGAATAACTACCGTAGTGTAAAACGTTTTAATACCTTCGGAAATAAATAAAATATATATATATATAATCTGTTTGAAACTTATTTGTATAAAAATGTTTATCTAATTATGTGCCATCTCAAAATACACAATTTTAGCCCCTGTTTGATGGACATTATAAAGAGAAATTATGTGAAAATGATATTTAAAATAATGATTTTTTGGAGAATGTTTAATTAAAAAGTAAGAAAATTTTTTGGCATTACGTGTTGAATATTTTATTGTGTGATTGTATAATTGAAAATGAGTATGAGAAATAAATAATTTAAATTTAAAGTGAGTCGAACAGGGACTTAATTATCAAAACAACAAAAGGAATTATCCAATGCACTGAATTAAAGTTATTTTGTTTAGTTAGAAATTCAAACAACCATCAATATAATCTCTGATTTAGTCTAATGAAGATCTAAAAGTGTCACAATGTATTAGCAATGTTGTCAAAACTTGGATCGGACTGTTCAACATGAAAAACTGGGAACCGCACCAAAATTCGACCTGATCGTAGTATGAAAACCGAATGTAAAGAAATTGGTACAAAACCTTGAAAATCATCCGGTTCATCAGGAAACTGGTGAACCGATCACGATTTCTCCGGGTTTCACAATTAATATTTTTACAAAAAAAAATTTATAATATGAAGAAGAGAATGCTTTACTGCCACTTTCGAAGTTTCAATATTTCTTTAACGAAGCCCTTGTACAAGATTTCAATCAAAACATCCAAAATCAATCTTAAACAATATAAATATTAAAATAGACACATACAAATGTGTGCGTGGAAGAGAAGATAGAAAAAGAATACGTGATAGCAACAAATTAAAGGGAAATGCTACAGGTACAGGAAATCAAATTCCTGTACCTGCCAAAACAACACACACAGCAGGGGGTGGGTGGAGTTTTTGTCAATATTTTAATTCATGTGGGGCC
>CAIGRK010053723.1:0-19307 GCA_903798315.1 Fraxinus greggii | reverse complement strand
CGCCGATTTTCAATAATTCAGGTTGGTTCTAGTTTCTGAATTGATAAGATTACATGTTTATATGAAGTAAGGGCAGACTAATTCACAGCATATACGTAAGATAAGAACTTCGTAAATAAACTTATTGCTATACAAGCCAGTAAGGAAACTCTTGCTTTTCCTATATGTACGTTGTTGCTGTTTGATATAAATTATTTGTACAAACATTTAATAATGGTTTATGTTACATTGCAGTGGGAAGCTCTTGCTTTGTTGCTCATAGGGTTCTTATCTGGAAAATATAGGTTGACCCTATTCTTAAGCTGCCAATATAGTATGGGAGAAAATATATGATCAAATAGGACATTAATGATTTTACGAGATTCTTTTACAGTGATTGAATTGGATTCCTGTTTATCAATAAAAAATATGTTTTTATTTATCAACTTATTCTACTCCTTCCAAATCTTTTTTCTTCTTAGTCCCAAATGCTGCTTATCACAATTGTTTCCACATCTCTCCATCTTCTGACTGCCAAAGTATGTCACCATCTTTAGAGTAACAGAAATAAGCTTAAAAATCATGCTAAGCTAATAATTTTTTTACTCTCCCACATTTCAGATTCTATTATTACTTTAATGTTGTCTTTTTTATTATACAGGTTTTGGTCATTGCTGTACTTCTGAAGATTGTAATGAAACGCCGATTTTCAATAATTCAGGTTAGTTCTAGACTTCTAGTTTCTGAATTGTTAAGATTACATGTGTAGATAAGGTAATGGTAGACTAATTCACAGCATATACATGAAGCAAGAACATTATAAATGAACTTATTGTTATATGAGCCAGTAAGGGCATTTACTCTTGCTCTTTCTATATGTATGTTGTAGTTTGATACAAAATTATTTGTAAAAATATTTAGTACTGATTTGTGTTGCATTGCAGTGGGAGGCTCTTGCTTTGTTGCTCATAGGGATTAGTATAAATCAACTTCGGTCCTTACCTGAGGGTAGCACTGCTTTGGGTCTTCCAGTTACAACTGGTGCATATATGTACACTTTGATATTTGTAAGTAATTTAAGCTGTATGTCTACTATTGATTGCATTAGGTGAAAAGCTGGGTTGATCAGTATGAACAAATTTTATTTCATTCTTTTAGTTTTTATTTTTTCGTTCCTCATATAGTTCTTTAATGTATATGCTCAGTTTTAAACATCTAATCCAGGTGTCCGTTCCCTCCATGGCTTCAGTCTTCAATGAATATGCTATGAAAAGTCAATATGACACTAGCATTTATCTTCAGGTGATAATAAAGATTGACTAGCTTTTATGTTGTATCATTTGACTGTTCTGCTTCTGACTGTATTCTTGAATGTTTACTTTTTTGGGGAAACATTAATCATTAGAGATTTATTAAAAACAACTACACCAGATTTTTAGTGCCTCAATAACCTTTTATTTCGGTAACACTTTTACTGGTTCTGAAGATATGCCATGATAGTGAGGAGAATCCTTCTGTTAATTTGTCTTTGATTGTGAATTGGAAATAAGTGTGTGCATTCGGATGTTCGTTTGGTTCAGTTTGGTGTAATTCGTTTCAGTGTTTCCATTTGCTCAACCAAACCAAACCGACTTTGATTCAGTTCGGTCTGGTTTTTCAATTTTCTTATTTTATTTTTCTCAGTCAATAATTAATACCTAACTAAAAAAATGAAATCATAACATTAAACACAAAATCCCCCCTCCCCAACTGTTGCCACCCTGTCACCCTGACTTTGGTAATTAAGACTTCAAAATTTTATCCCTATTGTATAGAAGCTAGAAGGCAAAATCCATGCAATTGTTATGGTTATTAGGAAAAAGAAGAAGGAAATTATCATTATCCTTTGCAGGCTAAATGCATATCGAGACTTCCATGTTCCTGATCAAATTTAGAAGAAGAGAAAATATAGAAGAGAAAAAACTGGAAGTCCTGAGATTTAAGTCATGGATGCACGAGAATGGAGAGATGACATGATAGTTGAAACGACCAAGATCATGTAGTAGGATCGGCAGCTGGGAGTAGCTCACAAAGAATTAGATAAGCCACTTTTGTGTAGATATATAGATCTATTGTATGCCCAGATCTGTATATGTACACATTGGCTGCAGTGGTGGTCTGAAGATCATTTTGGTGGTAGTGGCAGTGGTATCAAAGGTTATTTTGGTGACAATGCTGGCAGCAGCCCAGTTAGAGGTGATATCAGTGGCTGGATTGGAGGCAGCGGCGATGGTGGTGGTGGAGGTTTGTATGTTGATTGGATTTGATTGTTGGTTGTGAATGAAAGGGGAGAGGGAGAGGTGTTTTATTTGAAAACTGGGCCAGTTTAAGATTTGTTTTTAGAGTTTGGTTTTTCGATTCAATACATATTGATTGGTTCAAATCTGAACTGAAACCAAATTTTTATTTGGTTTAAACAGGAAAAATGTAGCTACTAGCTCTTTCTTGGCTGGATTCTTTTCCTGTAAATAATTGTTATCCCAAAGAGTAATTTTTGCCTATTGCATCTGACTCTTTTTCTTTTTCTTTCTTTTCTTTAATTTGCAGAACTTGTTTTTATATGGATATGGTGCTATATTCAACTTCCTTGGAATTCTTGTTATTGCCATTTTTAAAGGTCGAATCTGCTCTCCCAGTTTTCACTTTTGTTAATACAATGGGAAAATTGATTCAAGTCTTTCAAATCGGACGAGATATTTCACGTTTTCAATATTTATTTTATTGTATCGTCATCTGAAGCCTTTTGAATTGCTGGTCAGCGCTTGCTGCATTGATTGAACTTCTGATTTACGAAATTTTCATTATAAAATGTATCAGGTCCCAGTAGCTTTGATATATTGGAAGGACATTCGAAAGCGACCATGCTTTTAATATGCAACAACGCAGCACAAGGAATTCTATCCTCCTTTTTCTTCAAATATGCTGGTGAGATAATTTTGGAAGTAGCTGAGAAATTGAGAGTTAATTCCTTTTATCTTGGATTGTATCACTAATTAATTAAGTCATAGCTCAATTCTTCATGTTCATTGCGAAATACTTACAGAAGCCTTTCTTTTATGCTACCAGATACGATTTTGAAGAAGTATTCGTCAACTGTCGCGACTATATTTACAGGCATAGCATCTGCTTTGTTGTTTGGCCATGCTCTGACCATAAACTTTATGTTAGGGATTTCGGTGGTTTTCATCTCAATGCACCAGGTATTATAATTATAACAAATAAAAGTATCTGTTTCTCGTGTCCCTTGAGGCTTACGTCTTGCCTTGTCCTTTATCAGTTCTTTTCACCTCTTGCAAAAGTCAAGGAGGACCAGGAAAATGGGGTGCTGGAGAGAGTAGATGTACAGGATAAAAATAGGTATTTGTTTTCCCTCTCATCTAGCTATCAGTTTTAAAAAAAATCATGGTATAAGAGCGTCCAGCTTTTTCTTTTCTAACAATTATTTGCTCACGAGACAATTAACAATTCCACCTTCTACCTGCTATCCTACCAGGTCAAGAGAGTTATCCTTCATAAATATGACAGCTGGAGCAAATGAGGAGGTACAATTCATCATGTGTCATTTTGATGCAATGTTCTTATGCTTCTAATTTTTTTTTTTTTCTGAATACATGATTCCCTTGGTTATTTTCTATTTTCTTTTTCCAGACTAGTCATCACGCGGGAGCTGATGAAAGAAAACCTCTTCTTCCCATTTAAGTTCCCTGAGAGTATGTAGCTGCACTTAATCTTTTCATCTTTTGAATTACTAATTTGTGACTGTGTGTATATTTTAATTTTTATATCTAAAATCACCCTTCATGGTGTGCATTATATAATAAACTATAATAAGAATGGTAGGATCTAGATTTCTTTTGATTAGATTGATATAATACAATCCGGGTAACACAAGGTAGAAAATCACTTGACTCACCTTGATTTTAACATATCATAAAAATAAAAATATTGTCATGTTAAGTTTCAAGAGTAACTTGAACAATTACTGTAATTGAAATTGACCAGTTCGAGTCAACTGATGTCAAAATAGGTGTCATATCAAAGCAAATATAAATAGGGAATATGTATCATTTTATCATATGATAACCACAAATTCAGTAGGTTAATGAAAGTAAAGGCCTATTTACTCGGGTTTGGATTAAACTACCTCCAATACTGTGTAGAAAATAGAAATTATAAAAAGTAATTGAGACAGAAATTCGAGGACAGATTTGTATAAATATAATGCCTTAAAATTACAGAGATAAATCATATTTATAATGTTGCAAATAACTAGAAACAAAGAAGAAATAATCTACCATTACCACAAGTCTTCTTGAGTTAGTAGCTTTTATTCTTTGGTGTAGTTTGGCTTCTGTATAACAAGTTGCAGTTATGAGATCATCATAGAATTTGATTATCTTGTATGCCGAATTTGATTATAATCAAATTTTGCAATAATGCTATCTTACATAACACAAAGTTTGAAAGTGAACTCCTAATGCTTCCCATAGTAACTATATGTATAAATGTGCTGCACTTCTAATCTTGTTCGATACTAAATCTTGTTGCTGGTGGTTCCTTTGCTTTTCTTTGCAGTCTGTTTACTGGAGGATATAGAACAAGCAATCAAGCAGTGTCACTTACAAAAATAAAATGCAAACGCACCATTATTTCACTTTTGAGAATGTCGTCATCCGGTGATAATGGCTTCATTCTATTCGATACAAATATTCGTCCTCAGGAAGAGTTTGGAAGTACAATTAGTGGAAAGTTGTTCTTGAAGCAGCACGTAGAAAAGAGACTAGCTACATGGCTGTCTACCACCTTACGTGTTTATGTATATCAATAACATTAGACCACTGATAGATTATTTCTTGATTTATTTGATATATGAAAACATGATCTTCACAGTTTTGTAATAATATTTTTATTTTTTTAATGTTTAGTGCATTATAGATGGGAATACTTGCTCAATTATCAGAACATAATTCTCTTTGGTTTGTCAGTATTTGTGGGATACCAACATTTTTTTTGCTACCCAAGGCGTGATGCAACTAAAATTCAGACTTAAAATTTTTATTTTCAGTTTCACTTATCCCACGGTTCAAGTTTCCTGTTAACTTGCGATTTACAAGTAAAAAAGTTGGTCGAAGGTGCGAATTTACTTTCAAAATAGAACACCAATGGACCGCTAAGAATTGAACAATACTGGCGTCACCAATTGGAGCAAGGAGAAACACTCAAGCTCCATTTGAACTTTTACTTTACGCCCATAAAACAAGTCTATTCGTGACCGCTCAGAGAAATCAAATTCCACAGATCATACAAATTGAAGGTTAGGTAATTTCACTGCTTCCAAATACTAGCTCGGAAGTACAAGCCAAGAAACCACACCCAGCAAGAACAGGAGAAACATGAATCTAGTACACACAACTATTATTTAAAGGCTTAGTACAAAAGATGCCTTAGACCACAATTTCTCGTGCAAGCGTGATGATGGCAGAGCAAATCATAGAGATCGAAGCTCAAGAATGTGACTTCATTGACTGAATTGATAGGTAAATTATTTACAAGAACATACTCAACCCCCAACCCAGAATATAAATACATATATATAAACATACAAAAGTTTAGCATACATGGGTGCTATTTCTCTCGTCTTTTTTAAATAAATCTAGCATCTCCTAATCATAGCAAAGCTTGTCAGAGTAAGTTTCTCTTTCAACTTCTTTCTGTAAGCTTAGGAATGTAGTTTTTGTTAGTGATATCCATGTATCAATGATGGTGGTTGCACACGAGGCATGTAGTTGCAGATTGAAAGTTCATGTACGTACAATTATCACATGCCCAACTGCCCAAATCATCTGTGTTTCCAGTCTGGGAAGATCCCATTCCCCTTCCACCTTTTCCCTTACTGCTCCCTGCTATGCTTGAGGCTGCCTTACTGGATGCTCCTTGAGAGTCGACATCAGAGAGACCATTCTCTAATGCTCTAACCAAGTTTTCAAAGTAATTCCGAGTTACACTGAAAAACAGAAAGAGGAGAAACCATTTATAAGAAGATGAAATAAATTAGTAAATAAAATTCTGAACCATCTGCATCAACTACCAAATAAGCAAAACCGGTTTTAATGGATCGATAAGCCAAATACAAGTACAATTGTTTTATAAAACTAAAAGAATTGAGCTATAGATAAGTTCACTTGCAAATGAATAAGCATAATCATCAAAATCCCACATTAATAGCTTATTGAAAATACTACGAATAATCAAACAAGAACTTAAAAACTCAACTAGCTCAACCAACCTCACTGTACACATATAGCTTGGGTGACGTTAATCTTCTTTTCCAACTTGGCCATAGTTAAAAAAAAAAAAAAACCTTCAAATCCCCTCTTGCTGTGATTCCTTTTTGATCAAATACATAATACTTAATTTGCTTTTCATTTTTCTGTGTAATGACCAACAAAACCCACAATGTTTCAGGCATATCCTCCTACCTGTAAATGTTTCTCTTATAGATCCCTCCGAAAATGTCAAAAAGTTGCTGCAGAGGCTTAAATTTAGTTACTGTAATTAATCACTGCCTTGATGATCCGTCCTTTACCCATCACGGGGTCTAGGTCTATTACCTAATACTATACTGATTACGAGTTATTAAAACCTTTTCATAGATCAACATTATCATGTATGACCAGAGGATTGACTACAGCGATTACATCAAGGAACATTTCAAAGGTGCAACTAAGAAATTGATTGTGCACACAAACAAAAATTATTATCATAAAAAGAGTTGGGTAAAGCAAGCAGTACACACGAAAATATCAATGATAGAACATATTGTCATTAAACCTTCAAAGTTTTACTTCTACAACACTAAATACTGTTGAATCTTCATTAAGATGCACTATTTTTTCTTGTTAAGTATCTCAAGAAGTTCGACAACAAAGCTACTTTGGCAGGGTTCCATCCCTAGTTTTTCATTTATCAAGTAACAAATTATTGTCCTAAAGCTGTTTTGGCCTGGGGCTAAAGCTAATATGCTGCATATATTATTCGGAATCCAAAAACCAATATTTATCATTGACTTAGCAAAACAAATAATTTATTTGACCCAAGAGAATCTAACAAGATCGATAAACGGATAATCACATGTTCACAGTACTTTGATCACAGCTCCACAGCAACAGGTACTGATAATGCATATGGCAGGGATAATCAGCTATGATAATACTTAACAGACACAGGCAATTTTCTAAACGTGTAATTGTGAATTTTCATTGTAAGTTTGTCTCCATTGATAATCATTTCAGTTAGAATGTAATACATCCAGACTCTTATAATAATTCATTTTCAAGAGATTAGATGCATGATTCGAGCATCCATCTAACTAGATAGCAATCATAAGGAAAATCATCTTTTGTCTTTTTCAACAAATAGATGCATCTCAAATCGAAAAGCTCAGAATGTCCTAAACTTGCAAAAGAAATTTAAGGAAACAGCCCATTTGGATTCACAGACACATGCTGATATTTGTTAATTAGGAACAGTAACTACCACTTAGGTTGGATTCACAGAGACACATGCTGATATTTGTTAATTAGGAACAGCACCACTTGGGTGCATGCCTTCAAGTGGATTGGGAAATACTGAGAAACATACCCAACGTTAGGCTCAAGAACCAGTCTGGAGCCAGGACCGTGAAAAAAAAGTTCAGAAAGACTAATACAACAGATAAGCTTTACATCTAACAAGATTCGGATAATCATCATCTTATATTTTTTGTCTAAGCAGAGATTACCTTGTCAGACCAGCAAGTTTTGTGCGGAAGTCATTGAAATCTTTTGATTGACCTTCAGCATTAAGGTAAGTCTGCAGCTCCTTCTCTGCACACTGATGAAGCCTCTCCAAACCAGTTTCAGCTTCACCTACATACATGGCATATGCAACAATGCAATTAGAACAGCACTAGTATTAAGGCTTGCAAGTAGCATATAGAGAACTTCAAACAGATCATAGAGAACAAGATACCTTGCAAATACTCAAAAAACTGCTGCTTATTCGGTTCATACTCAGGTAGATAGTATCCATACGCATAGGTCCATTTTAGTACCCTCCTGCATTCAACTATCTGCAAACATATTGAAGGATCATGTCATGATTATCTTCATTAACTATGCCAAAGGAAAACAGTAAATCATGCCAAACGAAACCAAGGAAGGCATTGTAAAATTCAGAAAAGCTTGGACACAGATTCGACCATATGCACAAAATGAAGGGCGAATCTAGAATTCTATCTTCAGTTGGATTTATTACAATAATTACCATCTTTAGATTGAAACTTAAGTGTTGGTTTAGTTTAGTAAGCTTCAGGCAATTTGATTCTCGGTATCTTTTTGTGTTTTACAATTAAGGGCATCTTCGTTCTTAACTAATTTTTTTTTTTTGAAAGGTAATCAAATATTTATTAATCAATGGATAATACACAGGAAGTGTATTATCAATTTAAATCAAAAAGTAACAACATGAAATTAGGCAGTCCATCTATATGTCTAGTAGTCACAGTATTAAACCAAGTATACAATATCAAATAAAACAATTCCCTAATCTGCCTTGTTGTCCCTGATTGGCCTTCAAAACAGCGACTGTTTCTTTCTCTCCACACACCATATGATGCAACCCGTAATAAGGTCCCATACATGTTTACTATCCTTATCTCGAAACTTTCTCCTCTATGCCTTTAACATGTCCTCCATACGCTTCGGCAACATCCAATCTGTGTGTTGCGAAGCCAAAATATCATTCCACAATAAACGAGTAGCATCACGATAAAGGAACAAGTGGTCAATCGTCTTCTCATCCCTCTTAACATATAGCACCACTCTGTAACATAGAAACCCCTTGTACGATGGTTATCCACCGTTAACATATGTCCTCTGACCACCGTAAACAAGTCTTGATTAGGTTATATTAGGTCATTTCTTTCAATTAGGAGATATAGTCAATCCAGATTTGTCCCGATTAAGAGTAACCTAATTTTTAAGTTTCCCAAATCTTCTCTCGTGACCCTATCACATTCACGATATAGTCAGANCATCACACTGAAGGAACAAGTGGTCAATCGTCTCCACATCCCTCTCACACATATGACACAACTCTGTAACATAGAAACCCCTTGTACGATGGTTATCCACCGTTAACATATGTCCTCTGACCACCGTAAACAAGTCTTGATTAGGTTATATTAGGTCATTTCTTTCAATTAGGAGATATAGTCAATCCAGATTTGTCCCGATTAAGAGTAACCTAATTTTTAAGTTTCCCAAATCTTCTCTCGTGACCCTATCACATTCACGATATAGTCAGAGAAACATCCAAGCTTCGCCTGGTACCACTGAAAACAAAGTCTATTTTGATGGAGACCCAACCATCTTTCCCAAAAGCCCAGGCTTGTGGGTGATTGAATCCCACTTTTATTAGACCATAATACCCCCCGGCCCCAGACCCGACGTCCACGGTGGCCCACTCCAAGACGACCTTCGCATTACCCGCCGGCCCTTCCTTGGCTGCTGGTATTCGGCACTTCGCTTGGGTTGCCCCTTCCGGGATTCGAACCTGAGACGTGGACCTGCTTTGATACCAAGTGGTGGGGACCCAACCATCTTTCCCAAAAGCCCAGGCTTGTGGGTGATTGAATCCCACATCTATTAGACCCTAACATATTTCTTCCAAAAGAAAAATAATACAAACTGAGAGACCATAATTTGTTAATGACAAGGAGACAAGTCCAAGTTAGACTGGGTCCCCATTTCTCAAATGTAAGGACCAAGGACCCATTGCTTGCCTGGAACGCAATGATTTCAATCACACTTTTCCAGAATTTCATTAAAAGTATCCCTCTCATTGTGGTAAAAAGAAAGAATGATATACTTTAATTTCCTCCCACAACTTTTCCCAGATGTTTATCTTCCCTGAACATCAATAGACCCATAACATAATAAGCTGATAGAAGTTCAGCGTATCTCACTTCCAGTTTCCACAATGTTCAATGTAGGCAATGAATAAAAACCTTCAGATGGAACACATTGTCCAAACAATCCCCTTTGTTTATCAAAATCAATTAGTCATTTTTTCCTTGAATGATGTAAATTGAGCTTCTAACAAGTCACTCCAGATAGTGAAATCAGTTTCATTTTCATAAATAAAGCGACAGATCAAGTCATTCCTAACTAATATTAAATATAACTGAACTTACGAAACCAGTAGTAGATCTTTACCTGTTGCCAGGCTTCAATAATGAACTTCATTTGCGACTCAGGTTGGGATTGTACTTTGCTAAGCTTCTCGAGCTGGAAAGAACATAAACACAACTCTTAAGGTATCCAAATAGAAAGAAAAAGGTAACCAGAAATGTTGTGGATAAAAGTTCACCAATGTAAAACCTCACCCTCTGATAAGAAGAACAGATTTTTATCACCAAGATAAGGGGACAAAATGGATCCGCCTCATTAAAACGAAATCCACTTCAAACAAAACACTATCACAAGGGACTTTGCAACTTTATATAGAACATCCAACAAACCCTTCAGCTAAGACAAAAACTAAACTAAAATCCACTCCTAAATGTTCCCTAGCACCAATTCTCTCTAATCGATAGTCAAATATTGACTTAAGAATGGAATGGCCTCCACTTTTGCAGCAATGTAACTTTTCAAGATTGCTGGTGGAAATTGACGTCCACATTAGACAAAAAATGACCACCACAAGAAAATTATTAGATAAATAAGGGAGCAAATTTGACTATAGGCAGCTGAATATCACATTAATCCAATTCCAACCCGGAAGTTACTATGAAGCCATCAATCACTTCACAGAACAGTGAGTTATGATCCAGCAAGCCCCAAAAATCATATAAATAACTGAAGATAACAAAAGTTGAACATCAAAATACACTTGCTTTTCAATACAAGGTTTCATAGGTTAACTAATTGACAGGAAACAAATTAAGACCACAATGTCCACAAATGAAGCATTGTCCTCCAACAGGCTTTCCATGCATCTACACGTCTTTCGACTCTTTAAATAAGCCCCATACCACAGAAAATAAGGGGAAAGAAAAGAGAAAATGAAGAATGAACCCATAAAAATATAAAAGGAAACCGAAATGCGAAAAAAGAAGTGAAAGAAAGCTCTGAGCATACTGACATGTCTCACTTTGACCCATTATAGCGCACTCTTTTAAATTTCAAAATCCAACAAATGCACCTTTTTTTTACATATACTATAGGATCAGTGTTAAATTATTAAAGTTCCCAATGCATTCTTATAAAGTAATTATATATCAAGATGCAAGATAACTAATAACATTTGAAATATATAGTTACTAACATGGGGACTGACCAAGTGAATATGACTACCCCAGAATTTAGCCAGCCAAAAAAGGGGGAAAAAAGGGGAAAAAAAATAGTTGTTAAGAAAGAAAATATAATTGCAATCTAAATAGATACACCCTGGGCAATCGAACAGTAAACCAAGGTTATAAGCAGTTTGCTGCTTAGAAATGGATTAGCCCTTCCATCTAAACAATCATCTTGGAGACACACTAACAAAACTGAACTTTAAAATAATGCAGCACAGTTATCCTTACATGAACACTTTGCATTTGTTGTAGATCCGCCAGTGCCTTTTGCCTTGACTGCACCAAATGAAAAAGAAAATCAGGTTACGAAAGAAAAGAGAAGATTAAAACAAAGCAGTAATGAAATTCATAATTGATTGACCACTCACAACAATCTATATTTCAATCAATGGCTCATATTAAGAGCTCTCACAAAAATCAATCAGCATTAAATGGAAGAAATCAAGTACGACGCAACAGAGAGCATACATAATAAAGATCTCTGAGAGTCGGATCGACTTCGGAACTTGATGGAAAATTTACTAACCCCCTGAAATACACTAAAAACTAAACTGCTTTCCAATTGATCTCAAGAGGACCAACAAATTTTCAGGTTAAAATCACAAAAATATACTCTTTTCAATTCATCCAGAGACTTTTTGATAATAGATTTCATGTAAGAAGAGAGTGCATAGGTAATAATATATCTTCCAACTCAAAGGATTTAACAATAAAACTATTAAAACCTAGCAACCAAGCTTTCCATTTTTAATTTTACGCCAAAATGAGATCCCAAGGCATTAGGGAGAACCATGGACCCAATGCTTTAGAGCAGAAACATGAGAAAAATCATTCATATACGAATGAAAGAGGACATGATGATATTGGTCAGAAAAAAACTTATCATTTCTTTTCATCCAAATATATCAAAATCTTGACAGCATAGAAAACCTCTATAAAATCTTCATTCTTATGCCAACCAAAACCCCAACATTTAGTTAATTTCTTTCCGTAGAACTAGGAATCTGGAATGATTCCCAAACTATTAAACAACCTTCTCTACCTTAATAATACAAAAACAAATAAGATATAAGAGCATTATTGATGCTTTGCACAGTAAAAGGTAAGCATTTGTCTGCAAGGATAAGCTAAGTTCACCACCTTACACCATTTTACTTTCTCAAGAACTTGTCTCTTCAAGTACATCATAGCCGATGGCGTACCATGATCATGGTCAATTAAAATAACAACAGATGTCCTTGGCTTTGAAGTATAATAAATAAGCACACTCCAATATTAATTCTCATATATGGATGCTGAAGTACCAATATGTACAAAATAGCAAGACATGGATGGGTGGAAAGTTTGAATTACATATAAAGCCAAGGCCTCTGATCGAGTTAAAAACAGTGGAACACGTCCATTCTACAAATAAGATAGAGATTATACAATACTTCACACAGTAGGGTAGGGGAAACCAAAAGTGACTGAGGAAGTGAAATGCTTGCTATGGTAGTGTAATAACAATAGCAGTGCTCATGATTTCCCAGTACAGTATAATAGAAAATTTATTAAGTTCATGGTAGTATTTAGAAAGCTTCTAAACTGGTGCAAGTGGATATAGAGTTGCCTCAACAAGCAGAGAACCGGTCGGTAATTAGACAAGGCGATCAATTAGCATACCAGTTGGTTGGAAGCCCACCGCTCGTAATAATGAGTGTATCTTTCCAAAGAGTTTTTGGCCATCTCCCTCCTCTTCTCAGTGTCGTCATACTGAGCACACAATGTCAAAATGTAAATAGGCAAGGATTGTTTTAAAAAACAATGGAAAAGAATGGCATACTATAATTTGTTACATAAAGACACTAAACAAATGATTAATATATCCCCTGTTGTCATACCACTCCCTCTTGCTTTGCAGACTCATAACGGTTGCATGCATAAAATCCTCCTGTTCTCTCACCGTGGTCTATCCATGCACCAAGACAGAGCCTGCAAAACAAGGAAAAGACAACTTATAGAATATATAATCTACAAGTTCCTAGTTCGTTAAGTCATGGATTTGGCAGGGCGACAGAATCCCACAAAGAGATTCAGCAAAACCACAAAGGTTAGAAGAAAGAACTTTGTTTTATAACAGAAGCTTGATTTGATAATACAAAGTACAGAAGTTTTACCAGCAAAATTCAAATTTGCAGGGTGGAGTGCAAGTCATGTGCATACAACCTTGGTTCTTTTCAATTGGACGCTTGCACTTGGGACAAGGTTTGGAATTGGCCAATATCCTAAAAATGACAAAATCAATATGAGTATGGTGCAGCAGTAAAACACTTAAATGCCCAACATTTTGTAAAATTATATCCATTCACTTGAAAAAATAAGTCAGTATTTAGTGCTTCAAAAATACTACCTACATAATTTGCATAATTATGAGTATGCATAATTTGCCTTAGTTGAAATAATGCACCTAGCATTTTCACACTTTATACAGAAACAATACGTAAGTAGAACTCGAAATTTCACTATTTAAGCTAATAAGCAACAGATGAAGCCAAAAGTTGTTCAGATGACCCAGAAGTTGGAAGTTCAAAAATGGAAAATCTTAAGGTGAACACACATTGAGGATTTGCTAAATTTCAACAATATAACAGCAACGTTATTTATGTGAGTGACGTCATGAACCGATTTCGCTTTAAATTGGTTTTGCTGACAGAAGATATGAGGGAAACCTTCAAAACACATTATAAAATATGATTAAATCATTTAAAACAATTCATCTGCCTAAGAAAATACTCTTACCAATTCATGTTTTCTGACTCGGCACTGTTCTTCAAAATCCACTTGGCCACTGTTTCACAGTCCACTGGACGATGAGCTTCCTCTGTACACTGATAAACTAGCTCATAATACTCAACACAAGGAAGTTACATCAACAAAAAAACAAGAGGACAAATTCATACAGCCTAACTTACATTCCAACAGAAGCTATACGAACAGCTGCAACTGACATCATAGTTTCCACTCCCAACAACATATTCAATCGCACAATCACAACCGGGGGCAGGACACCACTTCGTCTGTCAATGAGCATGTGACAAAATTAATCAGTCACTCAAGTTAGTGCAGACTAAGAAATGACCGAGGAAAACAAGCCACAGTAGAATAATTGTACAATCTTCAAGCCGTGATAACAGATCCTACAAAGTTATAGCTGGAAGTGAAGATACTAGCTCATACACGGTTTTGATTCTTGAAGCAAAGATTGGTTAGTGTGCTCACTAAAGAACCAATTTTCTTTAAATAAGATGGATCTCTGAAGCTCACATTGAATATGAAATATCCTAAAACTCCTATGCACACATCTCTGAATGCATAAACATAATCATGCGTGTATAAAATCAGAAAATGGCAGGAAAGCTCGCTGAGTCAGAGTCATTTTATACAATAAAATCAAGGGGTCAATTAATGAAATACCTAGCGATGAATTTTTAAGTCAAGTTCAATAAACAAAAAGAGTACACAATCTTGTTTTACCTTTATTATGTACAGAATTATATTACCTAGAATTAACTAAGACGTTTCTGACAACTAGAATGGAGGATTTGGAAAAAATCTACCCACCTTTCGGCTGTCTTCAACAAAAGATCTCAGAAGGTAATGACGATACTTCTCCTTATCTTCATCAGATGCCAACATATCAATCATATCTTGGCCAATAGCAGCACCACAAGATGGACTAGGACACCTCAGCGTCAAGCATCCAGGGCCATCATTGATGGATGTGCTAACGTAAGCTACAAGAACAAACAGAAAAAGTTATAATCAGCTCCCTGACACATGGAATATGGCAGCGCAAATAAGAGTAAAAATGTAACACAAGCTGTGTAAATTACATTTTCAGTTCCCACATGTAGTCAACAAGAAAATGGATATCTCAAAATTTTAGAATATAGTCTACAACACAAGGTAAACACACAGGTTGTCATCCTTACCAATGTACCTAAGAAATACATAAACGGACTGAAGCATGATTTTCCAGAAAAGTACAAAACAGACACTTTTAAGAAACATAGATTAAACAATATTGCTTATTACTATTTTTTTGGTTCTTTGAATTCTTTGAGGACAATGAACAATTTTTGGATCTGTTGCGGTGTGGTATGAAAACGTATCTTTTAGGTTATGTTAGATGTTAGCATAAGCATCCGTTCACATCAAGCAATAAATATCGATTTACACATTTCCAACATAATTTAGAGGTTACTAAAGGGTCTTTTATACCTTTTGAATGGTTATGAAAACATTTTTTCAGTAGCATGCTTTTACAAATGGTTTTATCTTTTCACTGCCTTATCCTGAGCAACGCCGTTGTGTCTTGTTCCAAGTACGAGGCTTCTCCTCTTCTCGCGTGGGTAAATCTTAAGACATCATCACCAAAACCCATCTCCGCTATTTCATTAAAAGGCTAGTTTCTCTGGGGTATTTTTAATCCTTTTAGTTTCAGTTATCAGTAGTTAGTTCATCCTTTTCCATTTTAAAGTAGATTTGCGTGTCGGCAGTGCATATGGAACCAAAAACAGAAATAGTAAAAACAGACAAGCCAACTAGCAATTCTAATGCTTAAAACACTGACACTCCTCGGTGGCAGGTAGATGCTTCTTATCAAATGTATAAACTTTTTTTACTATACTGGTGTGAGCTACTCACCTACCATGTTGACTGATAAATGTATTACTTCTACTCATTTCTGCCTTCATCAGATTATTAATGTACTTCAAATAAAAAAAAAAAGACAATGTTTAAAGTATTCCACATGCCTTCAGTGAGTCCGTTGTAAAACAGTTAAACATATGTTCCTGTAAAGACTTTCCTATCATTGGTCCAGACACAACTAAAATAGAGTCAACTATTTATCCAAATGCCTGATATTAGTGTGACCTCAAGCGTGTGTTCGAAGTAGAAATATTGCATTTTGAAAGTTTCATGATTCTTAAGAACACCTCATACTCCTACCAGAAAACATCCAATAAATCCTTCACGACCAACACATTCATCACAAAAGCCTCCACTTCTCCATCCGAATAAAAGGTATGAATCAGTCCCAATGTTACAACGAAAGTGCCAACACAATCAGAAACATAAAACCATCATAAGAGACATTATTCTAGACAAAGCCCTCCAATCATCATCTGCCATGGTCAACCACCAAAAATTCAATATTTGTTTTTACTAAACTAAGGAAGTATCAAAATCTATAAAATTGAGGGATTACTTACATCTCCTATCAACTATGAACTTCGATAAACGAATTTCTTATTCTGACCATGTTGTTATCATGTCGATTTGGCTTTTTTTTTCTC
This sequence comes from Fraxinus greggii, assembly GCA_903798315.1. Taxonomy (NCBI): domain Eukaryota; kingdom Viridiplantae; phylum Streptophyta; class Magnoliopsida; order Lamiales; family Oleaceae; genus Fraxinus; species Fraxinus greggii. The sequence goes on along the minus strand of CAIGRK010053723.1, from coordinate 2,552 downwards.
TGACATGGCAAAATTTAAGGCAGTATATACAATTTCCCATAAGTATGAATTTATTTTTGTTCAATTGAAGCATAAAGTTACTTGACTAAGTCCTATATTGCTAATAAGAGAGAGATATTACATAAAATTCATCATGTTGATATCAGTCATTGGCTACGGTATCTTTAGATATACAGAACATGTTGAAATATAGCACTGATGTTGGTTAAACTAATGATTTCAAAAAAATCTCTGTTAATTAGAAATGACAAATTCTCATATATCTTTCATCACTACTATCAAAAGATGAACAAGCAATCCATCCTAAAACTAAAGGGCTACTAATGTAGTTTCTAAAAATTAGGAGCGAACATTGCTTGTGGCTGAACCGAGAGGGTTTCGGTTATCTTATTCGTAATTTCATGGGAAGTGAAATTCAGAAACACACAAATGTTGAGTTATGGGTCAAAAAAGGCTCTGGTAACAAGTCAAGCAATTCACCAAAGCTATCAGACAAACTAACTAAATTGTTTAATTCGTCAATCTCAGAGGTCATCTTCTCAAGGAGAACCTTAATGTCAACATTTATCAAAGTATAAATAGCTATAGCAGCCACGGAACCTGTTTGGTCGTGGGATGGAGTATTCACTAGTCCTATAATGATATACTCCGGTTAGTTGAGGTTCCATGCAATAGACATTTTGGCAGTATGAATAAATGCAGGCACAGATCCTCCAAAACTCAACAAAATTCATCAACAGAAGTAGCACGGGTATATAAAGGAATTATAATAAAAGCCAAAACTGATTTCATTTAAAACACAAGTCTAAGTGTGTAGTTGTGTAGCTCCATATTGAAGCGTTGTGCAGGTGAAGAACAATGTAGACAAACCTTTCCAGCATGAGTCGCAGAAAGCATGGCCACAGGCTGCAGAATGTACCAACTCACGAGAGTAGTTGTCAAAACAGATCCCACAAGTCACCTGCCAGGTAAGATTTTAAACACGAATGGGAATGCATGTGAGCAAGGGATATACAACGGAAACAAGATTATGCACCATGCAATGTCAAGAAACTGATACTTACTTCCTTGGCGTTCAAAAATTGAACCACTGGCTTCTCAAATAAACCAACAGATTTACGGACTCGTCCTTCATCAGCAAACCATTGTTCATGCACATCATTCACATTCCTGTATAATAAATTAATAGCAGATATTGCCCATGAAATACTGTAAACAATACTTTACATGCCACACACTCAAAGTACATGTACAAGTTGTTTGAAAGAAATTGTCTCGACCAGACTCCAGAACCAAAGTTTCATGAAATATATTACCAATCCACTATGTTAAAAAGTCAAGAAGAAAATAAATTACCAATTATAGCGGCGCAATAGTATGCATGCTGCTTCTCTTGAAATGGAGAGAACATTGGAGATTCTCATAATATCTTCCCCTTGAATTTTCCGTATGTCTTCTTCCTTCAAGACGGTATAATTCTTCTGAAACATACACAGTAACACATAATTCCAGCAGAAAATAAATAGAGAAAGCAAAACAAATGATTTTTATTGCTCATATAAGTCACTTATTTCAGATGAGAGGCAAAAATCCTAACTCAAATAGTTCAAATGGAATTGATCTTCATAATTCTCAATTTAGATTGTATATTCATAAAAGTCATGCAAAAGCTCTCTCATTTATTTCTCATCTAAATGTGAAAATTAAATGCATCCTTATGTAGATTGGCTTTGTCCCATGTAGAATACAAGTTAAATAGATAGGTGAAAGATGGCTATAAAAGAAGTTCCTAGGCAATTCAAAAAGGCGTATGAAACAAATTAGATTCCAATACAAGGGAGAAAAGAGGAGTCTTGGGAGTACTTGAAGGCTTTTCTCCAATTTTTGGAGTTCTCCATGAGTTCATGTGTTCTTTTGTGTTAATTATCTTTTAATCCTTTTTATATTTTTAAAATTTCTCAAAAGAGTATTTAAGCCGTCACTCTGAAAACACAGCACCAGATTCCCAACAATTACAATATACGGCAGAAATTGAGAGCCAGTACATACAGTTAGGCTCTTATCTATCAAATTTGATTCATCAATTAAACTCTTATCAATCAATTTGAGGAATTACACAGCCCGACACAAGACAACGCGTGCTAATAATTGCTAGAATTCACATTCAAACCTGTGCACGACTAGCGAAAACTTCATCGGCATCAGAGTCATTAGGCATGAAGTCATAATCACCATTATCATCATCATCATCGCCATACCCGTACTCGTAGTCTTCTTCGGCATCTCCATCGTCAATATCGTCATCTCCGCCACTGAAATAGTCATCTTCCTCCTCCGCCGACATCAATTCGTTCGCGTCGGGCATATAATCCTCCGATTCCATAGAAAAATAGGGAAATTGAAAAGAAGAGTATCGACTATATTGAAATTAGGTAATAAAAACGCCGGCAATGGTGGTGATGCAACTCGACGAGCCGACTCAGTAAGTACTGCTGCCAAAAGAGCTCAAAATAGGCAATCCCTGAGGGGGGCGTGGTATATTTTGGGGAGAA
>CAIGRK010053675.1:0-13875 GCA_903798315.1 Fraxinus greggii | reverse complement strand
AAACACATTGACATTAAGTTCCTGGTTGTGAAGGAAATAGTACAGAGTTGACAGATTTTCATAGAGCACATTGGGACAAACTCCATGATTGCAGATCAGCTTATTTAGGGATTGCTACTCAAAGTCTTTCATGAGCATACTGCTCGTATGGGTGTTGTATTTCTTGAGGATATCATATTTTAGTAGGAGTTTGTATTATTATTGTTTTATGTTTTGGACACATTTGTATTTTTTGGATATTTTTCTATACAGAAATAAAGTATTCAATTCAATTTTATTCTGTTATTATGTTCATTATTGATCTCACATAAGAAATAAGGTTGGATTACATGTTTGGATCACATACATGTAATTTTCATGCTACATTCCCATGACTGATATATGCTATTTGGTTGTATGGGCATACGTGACCATTGATGGATTTAGTTACGCTAAATGTGACCAAAATTGCTTTGATCCTATATTAATATAATTGATGGATGAGATTGTTTAGAAATACCCTTAATAATGATAGCAAAATTTTGAGCTCATAAAGGTTGAGCACATTTGTAAGATTACATGTATGGCCCAGTGGGAGATTGTNTCACATAAGAAATAAGGTTGGATTACATGTTTGGATCACATACATGTAATTTTCATGCTACATTCCCATGACTGATATATGCTATTTGGTTGTATGGGCATACGTGACCATTGATGGATTTAGTTACGCTAAATGTGACCAAAATTGCTTTGATCCTATATTAATATAATTGATGGATGAGATTGTTTAGAAATACCCTTAATAATGATAGCAAAATTTTGAGCTCATAAAGGTTGAGCACATTTGTAAGATTACATGTATGGCCCAGTGGGAGATTGTTAAAAAATTCCAACATATGGGGCCACACATGTATATATATTAAAATGTGTGGTGCTATTTTTAAAAGGCTTAGCCAATAAAATAATCTATTAAAGCTAATTTTGGACTAATGTGTATTAAATGTCATGTAAATAAAGTGAAAAGACAAGAAATGTTATTTTAAATTGATGAGGGGCCAATTTAAAATAACTAAAAGACTATAACTGTATATTCAATTATTATACCATGGGTCATGGGTCCCAATGGAACGTAATTTTCTCCATCTCTCTGCATCCCCATCAACAGAGAAATTTTCTAAGAGACCACATATCAATTGGAAGATCATAATCCGTTCAAGTAATCGTATCTATGGATTAAGGTATGCTTCCGCATCTAATCTTCTCTTTGATTTCAATATGGAAGATTTATATGCATGTGAAAGGGTTTGATAGAAAATTTAACCATTTTCAATCCTAACAATTCATTCGGAAGACCTTTATGTAAGGGCTGATGTACCAGTAGCATTTTTCTAAAATAAAATATAAATAAAGATGAAAAAAAATTGACTAGTTCTTGATGAAGTGAGGCGCTCTATGAAATGGAGGTGAGGATAGCGAATTTGGGATCATCTTGCACGCGGATGAGGCAAGGGAGGTTGCACGTAGGCGGTGGCAAGGGTAGGGGTGGGAGACGCACATATTGGTGTTCCCTATTTCTTCGGTAATTTCTATCTATATCCATTTTCATTTTCCTTCTATTTCTGTTTTTTACTTATTTTTCATTTAAATTATGTAATCTCACACCAACTTCACTCTTCAAAAAGAAAATGAGAAATAAATGGCTAAAAGGTTGAGTACCCTCCACCAAATGTTTTCTCTTATGGTTATAAAGTTCACCATTCAATTGGCCAATAAATCAACTATTAGGGGAAAGTAATGATGCATAAGAAGAAATTGCTCAATATGCATCCCATCTATCTCAATTGTACAAGGTAGGAGGTATGTAATGACTTACGAGCAAGTGTTACCTCCCATCCCACCCTCAACAACCCAATCCAACCTAACCTATGTATTGAAATTTATCTTGCATTTTATTTATAGAGACGCAGTGGAACTCGAACCAAAATGAACCAACACTTGAAGGCTAAAAGCCAGATAGTTAAATTTGTTTGAATTTAAAGAATACGAAAATTATATTGACAAATGCCTAATGAGTAGGAAGAGTTTATAATCTTTAGTAGTCAAATACGACCAATCAATTGTATGTATATAAATTTGTCTATAGGGTTCATACTAGCAATTAAGACTCAGTCTAATTTGTTGCTGAATTTATATATGTCGTCACCAACATGATGGTTGTTTTGATTGGATGGAACCCATCTGGATGCAAAAATGGACCTATAAATTGTGTGGATTTCAGGGACTCCAGATAAATCCGGACCATTTTGCGTCAGGTTCCCCATGGAATATTTTTCTTCTTTTTATTGAAATTGAAGCCTCACATTCTTAACAAATCATAAAAATGACTAAATAATCAATATTTATAATAAAGATTAAATAATTCAAACCTGGGATAACCAAACAAATGTAAGAATTTTTATGATCATGAAACCGTCTAAATCAAACAAATGCCACAATGTGGACCATAATAGTCTATTTTGGATCATATGTCGAAGTGTAAGGTCATGAGTTGTTTTTTCCACATCATATGTTAAATGAATCCCAGTTATCTTTCTTAGAATCATCCATAATCTTCATACATTTAACCAAATTTACCCGTATAATATGCATACATTTACGAGTAGCAGCTATATGTAAATGCAGTGGCGGATTTACAGTTTTAAATCCAATATTATACAAGATTTTCAAAAAATTCCTTATAATTTTCAGTTTTGCCCAACAATTAAAATTTTGTGAAATTGCCCCCACAGCTCTACAATCCTAGCTAGCTCCGCCAAGTAAAAGTTACCTATTTTACATTTATATGGAGTTGAGGAAAGAGTCCACGCCATAATCATATTCATTCTTGTGAGGAATAATATTGAATATAAAAGCTTTTATAAAGCGCACCTCAATTGACTCTAATTTACGTACATCAACATGATCCACTCAAAATTACAAGATATTGGAGAACATATGAGAGAAAACAAAGAGACGGAAACCCGGACAAACGGCTCACACACAAACTGTGTGAAGAAAATGGCAAAGTGTGCCTTTTATGCCATCACAAAACCACAGATCTAATGTGCAGTATTCAGCCACGTGTAAGGCCAGATTGCGCCAAAACACCAGCCAAAAGTCGCGTTTCAAGAAATGCTCCTTTATTGATGTGATGGAAAATATTATTTTATTGAAAAATGTGTAGTTAAAAATGAGTAAAAGAATGAGAATGAAAAAAATAATGTGGCTCAAACAGGGCCTAAGTATGAGTCTTTACTAAAATGAAATTTTATAACATGCTTAGTTCTATAATGATATACATGATTCTTACTACCATGTCCCTTGTAAAATGAAATTTATATCAACATGGGATGCAAACAAAGATCAACTTAGAATTCAAATATGAATGAAATATTAGGGAATAACAATTTCATCTCTCGATCACCTTTAAGTCTTAATTCAAGATTTATAAACTAATGTAGTGTTCGATCAAATTCTTCTATTGTATTCAAGTTACCTCTATCAAGTTCTCATTGAACAAATTTAACTAATTCAATCAGATATCTATGTGTGAATCAATCTTAGTTAAACGAAATATTAGTTATAAAAATTCATATAACGATCTCAATAATTAGTATAGGTATCTCTATATGTTATACTAAATTACCGAATTTTGATTTTTGGTCTAAATCTAAAACTTACATCTTGATTGTAAAAGATTCATAAAATCATTAAATTAGTGATCAAGTAATTCAAAACATTAAATACATGAATAAAATCAACACATAAACATTTTAAAAACTAAAATCTCGAATAAAAGAAATAAAGGGTCTAAATAGATTACATTATTCGTCCTAATATAAAGTTTAGTCACGCATAATAATGGAAGAAAAACAAAAGATTTGCATTGAGTACATCACCATGTTTTGAATTGAAATGTAAAGAAGTGGATGAATATTGCACCAAGTTCCTCTTCTTGTTCCAAATCTTGATTTCAAACCCTTGATTTCTCGTTTTTCCTCGTTTGCTTCCGCCCTCCAATTCTCAACGTTGTGTTCTATGTATCTCAATGTGTGGAATCCCTCTCAAAGTGCCTATTTTCTTGTATTTATACTTCTCCTATTGATTTCCTAGAATGGCGCCCCGAAAAAACTCATGGCGCCACTTTTTGTTAAAATTTGGGTTTTAGCGTCCTTGAGTTGTAAAGATAATTCAAAGGGCTACAACTTTACTAGGAGGGTGTTTAGTGGGGATTAAAATTATATTTTTAGTGGATTGTGATAGAAGTTTTTGAAATGCGTGGTTGAAAAGATGTGGGACCCATGAAACATATTGTTAATATTGATTGTTTGACTTTAATTTAGATTAAAATCAGATTTTAATTCAGCCCAAATAGCTATTTTCTAATTTGAACGTTTATTAAGTTAAAAATGGATCTCAATCTTGGACTAAAAACCTGAAACATATTTGAGCGGTTGAAAATTGATTTGTGAAAATATTTTGATCATATTTCACTCCTTTTTGACTTTAATTGCATCCAGTTGACCTCTAGCATTCCCTAATCTTCATCGTGAAGTCCGACAAAACTTTTGAGTATCTACGCTTTAGACCTCAAACTTTGGATGTTGACATTTTTTTCTGCTTTCTTTCAATTCCACTTTCATTCATCGAGTTTTACCTAATAAAACATTATATAATAAATTAGGCTATAATTTCATTAAAAGAATTAAAAAATGCCCATATTTTAGTGTCCGAATAAGTGTGTAAAATACACTTATCAAATACCTCCAAACTTAAACATTTGTTTATCCTCAAACAAAACTGTAACCTAACTTAATAAACACACAAACATGCAAAGAAATTTTTGGTTGGATGCCTTGTTTTACCTTGGGATTGAGAACATTATATCACATTTATAAACTGTTTCAAAATCACAATGCAAAAACTAATTTTTTACTTAACAAATACAAACGGGTATGCGCGCACAGAATAATGTGTAACACCGTACATTGTAACGTTTGTTCAATTTTCAACTCTAAATGGTCAATTATCTCATTTCTTTGGTCGTGAAATTTACACACCCTCAAACTTGTTTTCTTTCATTCTCTCTCTAGAGTGGACTTCTAAAATTTAGTTTCAATTATCAATTCCTTACATCACTCTAATTTAGTTTAGTCTAATTGACAACGTCAACAAATTATTCACGTGATAATTCGCCTAAATTACGAGTGCTCTAACAAACAAGTTTATACCAAGTGATCTAAACCACCAGCTATCTAAACCTCCAACAATTAGCTATATATATATATAACGAGCTTTTAGTCGGTAACTCCCCTACTTTTGAATATCTAAGGGTACCAGGTTTCAAGATACCTCTACGAACTTACTAACTCAAGTATGGCGTGAGGCATAAGCTCAACAAGTGTGATGCTTATTTTCCATTAAAGAAAAGTAAAATTTACAAGGGTTAGATCCTAAGCATTCGGTCATCACTTAGCTCATACTAGAATGTTAAAGACACTCCAAGCCAATCTCTTTTCAACATGCACGGAATCACCACAATTCTAAATCATTTCTTATACATGCTTGAATACCCCCAAATTATAAAATATACAATTAAATGATGTTTTGAATCATAGATTAAGGGATTAAACATCTAAGTCCTCCATTCAACTTATACATATCATATCTATTAAGAAGTCCACAAAAATTTGATTTTCTTTTCTAACAGTTTCGTCGATCACGTGGCTCTTCTTCATCAATTCTAAAGCAAACTTTGATGTTAGAAGGTTGCTCAAAATGTGTGTAAATATTGAATATCTATTGCTTATCCTGCACCCTCAATATTGGCTCACCATTCTCCACGTCAATCAGGGTTCGACCAGTTGCTAAGAATATTCGAACCAATATGATTGGAATATCTCGATCTTCTAATATGTCCAACACAATAAAGTCCACAAAAAATAACAAATTTCATGCTTTTATGAGCATATCCTCAACTTTGTCACGTGGACTTGAAATTATTCTATCAGCTAGTTGTAGAGTTATTGATGTTGATTTGACTTTACCCAATCTCAATTTCTTGTGAACATACTATAATATTATATTTATACTAGCACATGTGTCACAAAATACATTAATAGCACATGAATTTCCAATTGAAATAAGCAAAGTAAAACTCTCTGGATCTTTCAACTTGAGAGGTAATTTGTTTTATACTCTTTCCTCCGTTAGTACCACAGTTTCATACTTCAAAAACTTTCTTTTCTTTGCCAACATCTCTTTCAACAATTTCTGATAGCTTGTAATTTGTAATATCACATTAATGAACTAAATATTGACCTAAAATTTCTTGAGAACATCAAGAATTTTTTCAAATTTTGTGTTTTGTTTGTTCTTTTTGAGCATTTGAGGAAAAGGAATGGGAGCCACATAAGCTTTGACTGGACTTGATGTTTTGGTAGTGGATATTTCTGTACTTTCTTCCTTCTCAGTTGAGGTTGGATCAGATTTTTCTTCCATTGTAACTTCATCAACCTCTTCCTGCTCATCTTTTCTTTATGGTTTTTCACAGTAATCTTTGATAATTGTACCCCACTCCTTGCAGTTATAGCATGCATATTTTCCTCCATTGACTTCTTTCGAAGTCTTTTTGGTGAAATGGGAGTGGAGGTATATATGCTTTAACTTTTATAGGATCCCTCGGTGGATCATTTTTCTCTACTCTTATTGCCATTACCTGCTCATCAGGACTTGTCATTGTATTGCTTAGTGATGATCCTCGTGGACGTTCTGCAAGTTGTTGAGCTATCCGACCAATCTGTGTTTCCACTATTATTATTGCCATCACCTGCTTCTTGGTAGATGCCTGTTGATTTCATCTATTGATCACATTTAAATCTTAATTTAAGATTTATAACCTAATTAGTGTTCGATCGAATTCTTCTATTGTATTCAATTTGCCCCTTTCAAGTTCTCCTTGAGCCTATTTTACTAATTCAATCACATATCTCTTTGTTAATCAATCTTATTTAAACGAAATATTAGTTCTAAGAATTCATACGATAGCAATAATTAGTATAGATATCTCTACACGTTATACTAAATTACCGAATTTTAATATAGGATCTAAATCTAAAACCCACATTTCGATTCGTAAAATATTTACAAAATTATTGAATTAGTAATCAAGTAATTCAAAACATTAAATAGATGAACAAAATCAACACATGAACTTTTAAAGAACTAAAATATCAACAAAAAAAAAAAAGGTCCAAATAGATTACATTATTCGCCTTAATAAAAGCTTTAGTTACTCATAATGGAAGAACGACAAAAATTTGTATAGGGAACATCACCAGGTTTTGAATTGAGGTTTAAAGAAGTGTATGAATCTTGCACCAAGTTCCTCTACTTGTTCCAAATCTTAATTCCGAACTCTTAGTTCCTTGTTTTTCTCCTTTGCTTATGCCCTCCAATTCTCAACGTTGTGTTCTATGAATCTCAATGTGTGGAACCCCTCTCAAGTGCATCTATTCTTGTATTTGTACTTCTTCTATTGTTTTCCTCGAATTTGGAGTTCTCATGGGCTTTAAACATGCCAAAAACCTGCGCCCTAGATGTCATGGGAGTGGCGCCGCGAAGCCGAGAAAAAATCATAGGTGGCGCCTAGGCACCATAGGGGTGGCACCTTTCCATTAAAATTTGGGTTGCAGTGCCTAGGCACCATGACGATGACGCCGCGGAGCAGTCTTTCGGGAAAAAATTAGAATTGCACTCTGTTTATTGTTTTTATCAAAACGTTTTGTCCTAATATCCGATTGAGGTGATTCAAATTGGATTATAAAGATAACTCAAATGGCTATAGTTTTAATGGAATTAACATTTTTCCAATTTGAATTTTTATTAGGTCAAAAATTGGTCTCAATCTACGAATAAAAATATTGAACATACTTGTGCAGTTGAAAATTGATTTGTGAAAATATTTTGATCATATTTAACTCCTTTTTGGCTTCTAATTGCATCTAATAGATTTTTACAGGAAAGATACAGGAATTTAAAACTAATGATGTGGCAAGCAAATGAAATGAATTGATCCACTATAAACAATAAGACAAAGGAACAAAAATCGCGTCTGACGTTTAAAAAACGCTGGAAAGGTGCCAATTTCACCTACCCATTTTCCCCCGAAATATAGTTCTCCCGCCTCTTAGCTTTCTCCATATCCGGCCAATGTCCGACTAATTGACCGGCGAGCACCTCCAACCATGGTGTGAAGAAGAAAGCCCATACACCAATATGTTTACTATACCCATAGATTAACTCGTATTAGTTCTCCCGCCTCTTAGCTTTCTCCATATCCGGCCCATTTCTCCATCTCCGACCAATATCCGGCTAATCGACTGGTGCGCACCTCCGACCACTCTTGCGTAAAATATCCTTTTATCTCTCTCCCATCTTAAANGTGTGAAGAAGAAAGCCCATACACCAATATGTTTACTATACCCATAGATTAACTCGTATTAGTTCTCCCGCCTCTTAGCTTTCTCCATATCCGGCCCATTTCTCCATCTCCGACCAATATCCGGCTAATCGACTGGTGCGCACCTCCGACCACTCTTGCGTAAAATATCCTTTTATCTCTCTCCCATCTTAAAATCTGAAGAATAGCCCGCCATTTGTTTTTAAATATATGATTGCATTTCATGTGAATTCTATTTATTTTTTTTTAATGACAATTTAAATGTTTTTGTTAAATTAATTTTTTTTTGTGAATAAGTTTTTTGTAAGATCCATGTTTAAATCGAGAAGATAGAGATTTTTATGGGATTCTTTGTTCCGTCCATTCTTACTGCGACATTTAATTTGACGATATACATTTTTTTTTTTTGAGTTATTTCTGTGAATCTACGTGTTTTCAGTTGAAGATATTTCTCTTTTATTCACAACTTACAGGAGAAACAATATTTTTTTCCTTTTGCCATTTTCCGTGATGGTTTCAATCCAATTAGATTTGTTGAATAATTTTGATGAACGATGAATTCTATAATAAACAACAATATAAGCCGAATTCAATGATTTGATCAACCAAAAGATGGCTCATTTAGCTCTGATACTTGAATTTTTATAGCTCTAATATAAATTCAGCTTAGAACGGGTGAATTATGTAAGTTATTTATAGGGAAACTCTATGTTTTTTTATATCCAATCTTGAGGTGCATTTATTGGTGTTTGACATTTGTGAAATCCTAGTTGTGACCACGGATATCGAAAATGTTTTGAGGAATCAAAATGTTTTGGGTGACAGATGATTATTTAGGTGGGGAATCAATTTCTTTTAACGAAATGGTGAATCGTGCGCCTAACGAGGAAAACGAAGAGTTGCCAAGACTCTTTGACGGACTAGCTTGAATTAGCAAGAAACGAGACATCGACATATTATTACACGTGACTTTCAACAAGGGAAAAGGAATTGCCAAATGTGACGGGAAAGTAAAGAGGTCGACATGAATGAGTGATTTGAATTACGTGTGTGGTAGACAGACCACTATTATGTCAATTTCAATTTGCTTTATCTTGCTTTGATATCGTCTGAACCTCTACTTTTAGTTATTAAATTGTTTTTGGGCCAATATTTTGCATATTTATCTCATTCTCTTAAACATTTTCAGCATGCCAACAAGAGAGAGAGAGAGAGAGAGAGAGAGAGAGAGAGAGGTGTTTCAAATTTGTAGTTTGCTAAATGAAAATATTTTCTTTTCTGTGGAAAGTAAGATTTGAGGTTTTAATTCAATTGAATGAATACAATATCAGGACACTTAAGAGTTCGTGGAGTTATTATTCCGTGTCCATTTTTACCAAAAATTTTTGAAACCACATTTTCCATATGTAAAAAAAAATATGTATTTCATTCATCTGATGACAAACCATGTCAAATGTAACTCATGCTGTTTACATAGGCTGCTACAGGATGAATTAGGCAAGAATTTCTAGTTTGTGTCTGACCAATAAATGCATTTTACTATCATTACAGATTAGGCAAGAAACCCTCGTTGCTCTATTGATCAACACATTTCAGTATCATTAGAATTACCTATAAATAGAAAAGTGATCATCAATTCTTCACAAGAAACTGTAAAAAAAAAAGTGTAGTTCACAGAAGCAATGGAAAAATACACAGGCTCTTTTTACATTTCATACATTATACTAATAAACCTGCTGCTTGATGTAATAATCATCTTCCAATGGGCAGTCTACACAAAAAGCCAACCTTCCGATGGATACACAAGCCTGTGCCACCTTGATCGGATAAATGTTGATAGAAGGATGGCATGACAAGACCTAGTTTATTAGATGACAAATTAGTACACTCATAAATGAAAGTTGCATACAAAAATACCTAACAAACCTAATAAGCAATCCACTTATCATCCCAAACGCAAACCTATAATTTATTCTCACTCATTTTAACCTACAAGGATATAATATGATACCCGATCAATGTGTTTACATGCAGTATTGACTATAACATTTGAAGGCGGTGGATGAACAAAAGTTGAATGCGGCAACTGGTGTGTGTTGGTTTGACTGGCATTGTAACCCTGCATAAAATGAAATGTTGTTTAGCACCTGAATCCAATTACACAAATTAACATAACAAACTAACAAAAATGTGTTGTGAATATGATAATGGCGTCGGCATAGAGGAAGTTGAGATGCTTGGACGTCAATTGCTCCATCTTCTATATTAATATGCCTAACTGTAGGCCTCTTTCCGTTGCTTGATTCCTCGAAGTTTGAATAGATGACAGCTACAAATCAATTCACATGTATTCCTCCGAAATGATATGCAAAATATTTTCTTCTTCGGTTGCTTGTGAAATACGAAATGTTCACGAACCTCCTAATTCGACCAAAACAGTCATAGTTATTTTCAGATACGACATCGTAATATACCTTCCCGGTGAACTCCTATTGAACTTCTTTGAACTATGAATGGTATAAACCACTTGAAATTGCTTTTCCATTTCAAAAGTTGTTGCACACGGTACCATTTCAAAGTATGACTTGAAATCAACATGAAACTCCTTCTCAACCTTATTTCCCAGTGTTCTTTCATACTGCAGACAAACTGCTTCAACAAGGTCTTCGAATGTACATACCCATTGAAAAATGCATTCGTACTCTCACTTCATATTGACATGCCATCCCAGAACATGGCTCTCAAAAAACAAGGAAACCAATGACTTCTATTCTCGTACAATCCTAATAACCAGTAATTATCATGCAAGTTATATGTATTTAGCATGAACCTCCAACCTTCTTCAAATTCTTCAACATTATCCGAATCATATACCAATCCATGTATAGCAAAAAATTATCGAGCTCTTATGGACGTGGTAACCAAACGTTTTGCATTTTGCATTACTCGGTCTTGATCAGTAATGATTCCATTAGAAGATTGACCATGCATGCAATCCATGTTCTAAACAACCACACAAAAGTCCATGTGTCTTCATTCGATAATAATCCATAGCCAAGCAATGTAGATTGGCCATGATGATTCACGCCAACAAAAGGGACAAAGGGCATGTCGTACTTATTAGTGAGATACGTAGTTTCAAAAGTGACAACATCACCGAACTCCTTGTAATATTGCCTCCATCTGTTATTTGCCCAAAAAAATTCCTTAATCAGGACTCATCATCTAAGTCCATACTAAAGTAAAATCCTGAGCACCGTGCTTGCATCTTTGAAAGGTACACTTGTATTGCGATGGCATCTCCTTCTCCAAGGCGTAATCGTCTTATTTGTTCAATGTAGTTCCGACAATCCTTTTCTACAAAAGTAGTATTCTCATATCCACATGCTCCACAACTGTGAAGTTGTAACTTTTGTGCAAGGAGATTACTGCCATATCATTCAATTCAAGCTTTCGTTTCACACTCGCACTCAATTTTCGGCTGCATCGATACATCCTAGACTTGGAAGGACTTGTTTTATGATTATGGTCGAGGTACACTTTATTAATTCTCCATCTTCCAAAACAATCTAAAGATGCAGATATTCTTGCTTTACAGTTTGTCGACTTGTTGGTTGCGGCTTTAAGAAGCTGCCTGTAGCATAAGTTCTTCCACCTTCACGACCACATGTGAACGTCATGTACCTCATAACTCCATCGTCCCCTTTTTTCGAATTCCTTTTCCTCACTGGAAAGCCTACTGTGTAAGCATATTTTTTTTAGAAGTCCAACATTTCCTTCTCATCATCAAACATCATACCCACCTGAGGTATAGTTACAATATCTCCTCCAACATTATCATTGTCCAATATATTCAAATTCTCCACAACGTTCCTGTTATCACATTCCAGCAACAAATCACGATTCTCATCTTCTATAATTTCTTTTCTTGCCATCAAATTTCTCATTATCACAAGTGGAGATAGAAAAAAATGTATTCAGTAAGGTATCACACCACTTCGTGAAACATAATAAATCCATTGACAAATTAAAGCTTCTGTAGCCAAATATGACTTTACAAAACAAATTCCTAAATATTCTACATGCACCCAAAAATAAATTCTAAATGAAAAACTGATCATTATAATTGATCTACAGAATCCACAACCACTTTATATTAAAGACTTAAAGATTTATAGAAAAAACACACTAGATTGCTAAAAATATATTTCAAAAAATATATCACAGTATCTTTTCACTAGAGATACGCTGATTGCAACAAATATGATAACAAGTCTTTTCTAGCTACCAAATAGCTACAGATATAGTCTTATAATAATTAACTTGACATTGTAGCATATAGCACGTTATTTTCATGCGATGGTTCAGGGACGTCAGATCAAATCGCATATTAGGTCTATCAGGATGCAGGTAGGAGACGTCTTAACTATTTCTGCTAACATTCAGATTTCAGCTATTGCATTCTATCAGATCTTCTATCTACTCCTACACAGCCGTTGGACCCCATTCGTTCAGATATCATCCACAGACTTTTGATGGAGAATGATAATTTGTTACTAAACTAATTTGTCACTAAACCGCATCCCTTTGATTCATGAAGTACGGGAGGTGGTGTTTAGTATAGATGCTGACAGTGCTATCGGACTTGATGGATTCTCATCCCTATTTTTCCAGCATTGCCGGGACATTATTTAGGACAATGTATGCAGGGCAGTCTTGGACTTCTTTGACGACGGCCATTTTCCACGGGGTTTTGCTGCTGCTGCTACTATAGTATTGCTCTTTAAGAAAGACGGTGTTTGTAGATGGACCGACTTCAGACCAATTAGTTTATGTACAGTATTCAATAAGCTTATTACTAAGCTTTTGAACACTAGATTGAGTACACTATTATCGCGCATTATCTCTCCTCAATAGAGTGGGTTCATACCTGGTCGCCTAATTGGGGACAATATTCTATTGGTTGAGGAGCTTCTCCATACTTTGGATGATAAAATGCGATGGCGTAACACTATGCTGAAGCTAGACATTGGTAAAGCATATGATCACATGAATTGGGGCTTCATTTATTCTGTATTATAGGCCTTTGGATATGATTAGATCTGGATCGATAGGATCAGGTGGTGCATCTCGAAGTGTCATTTTTCTTTACTCCTAAATGGCTGCCCATGTGGTTTTTTTCCCTCCTCACGAGGGCCTAGCTATATCAACGAGCCGAGCCGAGCAAGAAAAAAAGCTCGGGCTCGGCTCGAACTTTTTTGGCCGAGCTTTTTTGGGCCCGAGTCAAGTCGAGCCGAGCCCGACTAAAAAAATAAGGCTCGGCCCGAGCTTTGGCTCGAGCCTTAGCGGGTCGAGCCGAGCCCGGGCCGAGCTGGCTCGGGTTTTTTTTTTTT
>CAIGRK010053634.1:0-18006 GCA_903798315.1 Fraxinus greggii | reverse complement strand
TAGTGAGTAGAGTATCGTTCCACGATGATTGATTATAACTATATTTTATTTGAAATTAATTTCCACTAAACACACATAATTAGGATTAGGATTTTGAAATTGAGTTTCTTAATTATCAATTAAACCATGTAGATTATTATTGTATAGATTTTTGTAAAGTATCCAGAATTTAATATAAGGGTAATTTATAGTTGCCTAAAAAATTCTCGAAAAAGGGGGCATATGATGCCCTAGATTCGTGAAGACCACTTTCCACATTCCAGGAGGATTCTGACATCAAGAGTCATACCCACAAGCTGTTCGTGCAGCAATCAGATGCGAAAACCTAGAATTCAAACTCTTGCATCTACTTGCAGCGGCGGACTCAGCACTTGGCGAGGGGACGAGGCTGCGCGTGTTGGGTTTCGCTGGAACAATGATCGGTAGAAGGAAGGAGGCTGACGCGAGCAACGATGGACCCAACAGGAGAATTTCTTCTTAAATTTCCTTTGTATTGAGCTTCACTTATTCGCACAGACATGGCTGTAGCAGTGATTCATAGCATATCGTGTGGCCTTCCCGGAAAGTTCCAGAGCCTCTCTCTCAGTACAGTGTGGTTCGACTTCTTGGGTCGGCCTGTTCAGCTTCAGAGGTTTGGCAGCTTCCATTTTCTGGGCGCTGTGTTTTCTACACAGCTTGGGTCGTCCAGCAGGGTCAGGTAAGGTAGAAGCTTCCGATTTCTATTTTTTTTTCCAGTTCAAGGCTGCTTTTGGCCTTGGTTTGAATTATTGCAATTTTCTAATCTGGGAGACTATTCGTGCATATTCATATTTTGAAGTTCATATGAATTATGGTGTATGTATTGATTTATTGCCTTGTTTGATTTGGTCAAAGAAAGTGGTAGTGTTTGTCAGCTTTTGCAATGGCTAGCCACTTTCTTTGGATTATATTATCATATTTTGTATTTGTCACCTATTACCCTTAGCTTTTTGGATTATAATATTATATGTTGAATTTGTCACATTTTGCCCAACAGTTTTCAGTCAGTACTTGCAGATTTTGTTTGTCTCTTTTGACTTTTGGGCAAATAATGGTCACATATTTGCCTTATTGTGCCTTTTGGACCACCTGCGTGTGCACGTATTTCTTTAGGGCTACTTTATTTTATTGCATTTGTTATGTGACTTGTGTTTCTGGGCCATTTTAGGCTAGCATGATTTTTGTTATGGGAAAAAATCCAGCTTGGCCCTCCATAGTGAATTGCCGCCACTTAGAGGAAGTGCAACTCCAGCCCATGTTACTAATAAACTCGGCCAACAGGAACAAGTTTTGCAAGCTACGGGTTCTACAGGTGATGAAATTGAGACTCCTATGGCCTTGCGGGAAGGATTAAATGATGAGACGGATTTGGATTGGTCGGTGAAGAAGCCACAAGGATATGCTAAGAATGCTAGTGTAGATAAAAATTCTACTCATAGTGATGCCAAACTCTCTACTGCGAAAAGGAATCGACAAGCTGAGAAGAGGCGGGTTTACAACAAGGCCCAGAAATATGAGATTAGGACTTGGACTGCCATAGATGAACAAAATTCCTGGATCCACCATTGTCCACCTGTAATTTTCATCCACCTCTCACCCGCCAGTAGCTGGATGAGAGATAATAGCATTCTAAGTCCTTCATCTTCGGCCATCTTCTAATTTAGCCCCTAATTTCAAAATCGGATAATTTTTTATCAACAACTTCGAATTGTAATCCATTTCTTGTGTTGAACACGAAATTCAATTATATTTTAATGATATAGTTGTCTTGAGAAGGTCTTCATAGGAAACTTTTTGTACTAATTTTCTCACGCTCTCTGTATTTAGGTTCTTCATTTTTTTATTTTTTTTAATGTTCCAAATCACTTCCTCTTGAATCAATAACATGTGTGTGCGCGCGCATAGGGAACCCTTATTTTCTTCCTACCTCGTTTACTATAATTTTAAGTAAAATTAAAAAGAAAAGTATAACCCTTGAATCATGCAGAATAGTTCAATCTGCTACCATTTAAAGGAAAATCAATGGCTTACACTCCCGAAACTTTGTCTCCATTTGGCAAAGTGAAGGTAGTGCGCAAAGCGAACGATAGCCTAAGAAGTTTGCTCCATGTGGGGCAAACCTGTGACATCCCAAAATTCTTATGGCACCTTTTCATAACTTTGAAAATTTGAGGGACTAAAGTGAAACATGTTTTAAATTCTTATATTTTTTTGGGGTCAAATAATTAGATTTTGATAAAACGAATTTTAATATATCAATATTAGACTCTTTTTATAATGTTATGAAACAAACCAAAATATCTCTTGTTAGATGAAATGTTAGTATGCTCGGATCGCTATTAGCAATGTTAAAAATACAAGAATTATGTATTGTTTGAATACTACTTGATGAAACCAACCACTAGAATGAATTGTTGAAATTATATGGCAAATAATGAAGTATTAGATCAAGTAAAAGAATAAAAGAAGATAAAAAATATAGCAGAGGAATTAAGAGATTTTATTGACTTAAGAATAATGGAAAAGAGAGAAAATTACAATGGATTCTATAATTCTAGTAATCTATTTTCTCACACTCACTGGAATTGTATAGAATAGTATAATATTTATAGAGAACATGTAGGGGACGTCCAAAAACCCTCTTAGTGGAGTTGTTAATGAAGTAAGATGTCAAAAACTTGAGTCCAAAACAAAAAAAGAGAGAAAAATGCGGAAAGCTGGAAAAGACAAGGTGGCGCCGCAGCGCAGGGCATTCTGTCCCGATTTTTTTTTTTTTTCAAATTTTTTTCTCTATCTCGAACTTTTCTTCATGTCCAATACCAATTTCCAACTCCCAATGGACTTTCAAAATAGAACTTCTACTTGAAATTGGACTCCAATATTATTCCAAATTGAATTCTTCTTGACGTGCAATTCAATTAGAATTATTCAATACTTCAATCAAATTCCAACATATAACTCGTAATTAATTAGAAGTTTTCGACTCGAGAAAAAGTTAATTCGGATAACTTAGATCCAAGATATTTAAGTTTTAAAAAGTATCATTTATTAGTATCTAATTAAGTTGGTTTTTGATTTTAAAGTTGTTGATGGCCACGTGTATACATAACTTTTTGATTTTGGATTAGGATAACTGAAAGATAGTTGTAACTCTAATTTTGATCGTGGTTAATTGTAATCCTAATTTGATTTAACTTCATTCTCTTCATTACTTCAATTCCAACACTAATATGCAAATTCAAATACAACCAATTTCCAAATTCTTCCACGTGTCATACCTTAATATAAATTTTACTAGATGACAAAGAGTTGGTTGAGTATTTTAATTAGGAAAACCAATTGAATATAAATTCTATTTTGACAAGTTTAATTGTAATCTTAATTGAATTACGATAAATTTAATAGTAATCATATTTCTATTATTTGAAAAAAATTCTTAACCAAATTACTTGCATTTCACGGTTTTTCAATTCTAGTAACATACAAATTCAATTGTAAATTTCAACTATAAATTCTACAAGAATTTCAATTATTTCACCACGGAAAATAAAGAGAGTCACGGTAGAGAGAGAATGAGAGGAGAAAGTACAGAAAAATAATAGGAGAATTTTTACGTTCAAAATTTTATTCTTTTCGACCTTTCAAAATCAATGTAAGATACTTTGTGCAAGTGGTTTGTTTCAGCATACTTTTATATTCAATAATACTTGCATGAATTCTCGTGGACATTTAGGTTCAAACTAACAAAATGTAAAATATATTGGGTACTTTATTATGAAATGTGAAATCCTCTGGGAATTCAAAATACCATTGATTAGTGTCTCGCTTGATCATCGATATATTCCATAAGAAATATGGTATGCAATGTCTATTTTGTTGTTATATAATTGTTTACGGAAACTGCATGTATCTTGTTGCGTATTTTAAATACTCATTTTTACAATAATTTACAGATTAGAATGGGTTGATTAGAACTGTGGCATGATGGTGATGCACACTGTCAAGATGATTTAAAGAAATAAAAAACATTTTCTTTTTCTATCTTTTAAAATTAGTTATTTAGTTTTAATTACGTTGCTGTTTATTTAAATACTTAGTTGATCAGATTGCTTTAAAATAGATACAATTTTCATTTTTGGTTTAAATTTATGGATATTCGAGCTATTTTCTATTAAATGAATAAATTTTCATTGCTCCGCATTTAACATAAAAATGTAAGTCTTTAGTAACACTCTTGGGTTTATGAAAATTTGGGGTGTTACTAAACCTCTTTTCCCATTCATGCTGTCTCCAGACTGGAAAATATGCACACACGAGCTAATTAATGAAGCATGATACTCTTGACGAAATCAGTTACAAAGCAACAAATAAGGAGCCGCCACCTATCATATTCCCTAAATGACCAAATTACCGCAAAGTTTGGAGAGAATATTATATATATCATCTCATTTGAAGAAGAAAGGCATACAATTCAAATATTTCTCCCCTTCCTCAAATAGCCATTTCATCTCTAGCTCCAGTTTGAACATCAAAACTAGTGAGATTTGGAGGTAAAAATCCTTGTTAGGTGAGAGGATTTGTTGATCTAATTTTTATCGTCAACAAATTGGTGCCATTCGAACAAAGTAAACCACAAATTTTCATGCTCTAGTTGAGAAATACATGAGACCTAAGGAAATTAAACAAACTGGAAAACATCAAGCATTAGCGGGAGCACCGAAGAATGAAGATCTAAGAATCAGTGGTGTTCAAGCTAATGCACGAGTAAATTCAAGAACGGAAACTGTCTAGAAGGTGAGCGAAGATCTAAAATCACTAATATTCTAAAAAGCATAAAGCATGGCTAGGTATAGAAACAAATTTTCAAGCTTTACGAGCTTAAACGAGCCGAGTCGAGGCTTAGGCATAAAATAAAATGTTTTCTTATTTTTAATATTATTTTAAATTTTTAATTATTTTAAAAATAATTTAATAATTAAAATAATACATATCAAACATCTAAAATTATAAAATACTATATTTACTTAATAATTCCTATCATTAATCAATTATACAATTTTCAAATTTCCGGAATGCAAAATTTAGAATATTTTTCATAATTTCAATTTTCAACTAAACAAGTCCTAATTAATAGATTTATAGAAACTTCATACACGTTTTTTTGAGTTTGCAACAAAATAACGAATTTCAAGACCAAAATTACATAACGTAGATAACACCATAGTTTAAATCTTATTTAACTATTTAGATAAAGTCATTTTTAACTCTTGTAAAAATAAAATCTTTTAGAAACTTAAAATTAAAGTTAAATGAAAGTTGTTTCAAAAAATAAAAAAAAATTAATAAGCTAAAGTCGAACAAAAAACTTTGAAAAAAAGGAAAAAAAAACTAATAAAGTACGCAGAGGGAAGAAGAAAGAGAGGAATGAAAAAATTCAGCGTTTAGGAATTGGGAAAAAAAAGTCTAGGCACGAAGAAAGACGTTTTTGCCTGAGCTTCGAGCCAAGGCAGCTAAAAGCACTGCCATATGCACAAAGATAAAAATACAGAACCTGGAAAGTAAGCTTAAATGTAATACACAATCCTTAACCTCTTACCTAGAATTGAAATTTAAGAAATTGATGGTGAAGTAGTCGTGATCTAGACAATAATAGCAGGTAGAATGTTTTCACTACACACTCCTGGACAATGAAAATACAAAAAAATGTACTATATGATGAAGCATTCGACCAAATGCAAAAAGTAACTCTTGGATCCTTGTGTCAGACCCTTATCGCTTCACTAGAGGAGGCCCAGTCCTTTGTGAACAGGCCATTCTGTTAGTAAAGATAGGAGAGGAGCCCTAGGCATACCAAAGATATATGAATTCTAACATTGTCAAGAGTAAATCTGTATATGACGGAATCCTTGATCAACGTACCCTGAAGCAAGCGAACATAGTCATCTTCCTCCGCCGTTCACAGGAAAGGTATTTCACAAATAAAGGCAAAGTGTTTTTAAAGTACAATTAAGGAATCTTGTGTAACTATAAAAGCAATAGAAAAGGAGGCTTGAGAGCTCCTAAAAATACATTATTGTAGTTAAAATGAGTAAGCCCAAGGATAAATTACAAATTGACGACTCTATCAACTCCCACATAACTAAGTGCACATTAGAAGTGGCAACAGTCGAAGAGCTAGAAATCTTTTTTATTCGCTCAGAAGATTCGAGCAAAGCTTTAAAAGTCGGCAATGAGTTAAACGAACCTAAGAAAGGCTTGATAAAAAACTTCCAAGCAGCAAACCTAGATGTGTTCAAATGGAAACATAGGGACGTGATATGGATCAATCCCAACATTGCATGTCATGCTTTGAAGCTTGACCCGAAAATCAAGCCTAAGATACAAATTCTTCGACCAATGAGTGCCGAAAAGTACTAAGCACTAAAAAGCTAGATAAACTACTAGAAAATGTCTTAATTCGCGAAGTTTGTTAAATACTTTGGGTTTGTAATCCAGTCGAAGTACTTAAGAGCAATGAAAAATGGCAAACCTACCAAGATTTATGGACTTGAATAAAGCATGTCCTAAAGATAGCTTCTTGCCCCTCAAAATTGATCAGTTGGTGGATTCAACTGCGAGACACAAGCTGTTAAGATTCATGAATGCATATTCAGGATATAATCAGATCCCTATGTATAGACCTGACGAGGAAAATATTGCATTCGTGATAGATCAAAGACTATACTGCTACAAAGCATTGCCATTTAGACTACAAATGCGGGGTCTGTGAATCAAGGGCTAGTGAACAAAATGTTCACAAACTAAATAAGGAAAACGATGGAAGTATCCATCGACGATATGCTTGTAAAAAGCTTTCAGGCTGAAGATCACTTGAAACACTTGGAAAAAGGCTTTCAATGTATTACAAAAATACAACATGAAACTTAATCCGCTGAAATGTGCATTTGGAGTAAAGGTTAGAAGTTTCATCATTTATATGGTCAATGAGTGAGTTAATGAAGAGAACCCCAACAAAATTCAGGCTTTCATAAAAATGCGGTCCCCATCTAAACCAAAGGAAGGGCAAAGCTTAACAGGAAGGGTGAAAATCCTAAATAGGTTTATATCTCGAGCAATGGACAAATGTTCCCCTTTTCTTTCAAGTGTGGAAAGGAGGGAAAAATTAAATGGAGCGGCGAATGTGAACGGGTATTCTAAGCCCTAATAGATCACCTGGGAAAAGCATCCTTATTCGCCATACTCGAAAACAGGGAAAAGCTACTATTATTTCTTGCAGTATCCAAGGTGGCAGTGAGCTCAATACTAGTAAAAGGTGAAGGACAACAACAATTACTAGTCTACTACGTAAGCAAAGCCCTGCAACAGAGGTAAGACATTCAGATATGGAAAAGCTAGCTCTTACCTTAGTTATGGGTTGTGAAAGCTGCTACCCTTTTTCCAGAGTTATAGTATTGAAGAATTAACAAAATTTTCTACTCAAATAAGTGTTGCAAAAGCATAACACATTAGAGAGAATAATGAAATGGGCAATAGAGCTAGGACTGAAAGTTAAATTAGCTGAATAGTTTAGATCCAAATGCGGAATTAAAAAATAATAACAAGCATCACGTGACTTATTAATGGTTCTAGATGATTAAGTTTAATTAATCCAATTACACCTATGTGTGAATCAATCAATTTAAAAACTTTTCACAAGTATCAAAAACCTCCAGGCAAACTTTGCCAAAACGATCAATTAGAAAAGTTAACTTATAATTAGTCTAAAAAATACTAAGCCTTAGCTGACTTTACTGCCTAACTTGTAAATCACCAAGTAATACATTTGGTTGTGCACGCCCACACTTCCCAACCTATGGGACACTTTTCTATTCACCGGATCACCAAGAACGAACCTCATTCTTCACTGGAATGTTGTTCTGCAGTGTTGGAACTGCAAGCACCTCTTCCCAAACTTTTGAACTTTGAAGGATTATTAGAGAAGGTAGGGTTTTGTGTTTTGATCTGTTGATTGAGGCAAAAGATGTCGAAATACGAATTTTCTCTTCAAAGTGTGTTTTCTTAACTTAATTCAAAGATCAACCAATATTGGAACAATGTTTGGAATGAATATATGAAAAAATATGTGTGATTGAATAAAGAGATCATTTGGAATGAGTAATTGAACTTTAAAGAATGATCTCTATAATGAATATCATATTCAACCACACTTTTGGATGTTCCATGGATTATATATTTATAATGGGTAGTATTTGGGGGTGAAAAAGGATTCAAAATCAGAATTACAATCGAATTTGACTACTTCTCGAATTTACCGACTGCTCTAGCGTGTGTCAGCACCAAGTGAAAGGTGACTTGTAGCTTGAGCGTCGACTCGCACTAAACGAGCGAAAACATCCCTATTTTGAGTGCTCGAGCACTCATCACCTGGCCAGCAAGCGGTCTCGTTCCCGTTTCTTGATCTTTTCCAATGTCATCAACTCCTTCTAAGACTCTATCAACTCAAAACTATTTTAACTATAATTACAACTCAATTACTCATATTTTGACTTTAATTACAACTCAAAGGAGTCATGATTGAAAAATTATCAGATGTTTTCATCCCTAACGAAGTATCCGAGTAAGGAACGTGAAAATTATCTGTGGATGCATAATCTCGATGGGCCCAAAAGGGCACAAATTAAATTTAGTATTCAGGTTCATGATGAGCGTGTTTAACTCATGCATTTAGTATCATTTAAACTTCATAAATTTTTCGTTATGTTTTAGTATTGTGTAATAGGATAGGTGAATTTAGTGGAAAATGACTTTGAAATAATCAAAGGGTGGTGTTGATATGAATCAAGGAAAACTGGAATTGAAACTATACAAAGAAAGAGACAAAGTAGAAGAAAACATTACAGTAGGGTACCCATGCTCTGCATTCAAAGGTCAAAGTACCACATTGTTAGGAAGAATTTTGAATATTCGGAGCACCAAGGAGCCAGCCAAATATCTTACGCGATGCTTACGTACACATTGTAGTGCCTAGGTGCTACATGCCATTTTGGCTAGGGTTTCTATTCTTTTAGTCCGTATAAAAGCCCAATACAACCTCAACTGGTCTAGGAATTCAATAAAGCATAAATATAACTCTTGAGGACACATTTCATGGACATTTTGATGAGTCAAAAGCAAGAGATCAAGAAAGAGTGTAATAGAAACATAAAGAAGATTGATCAAAGATCCAAAACTATTTTTCTCTCTTTTCTTCTTTAAGTTCTTGATTATGAATTTTAGATTTTCTTATTCTACAGTTATGAACTAAATCTCTCATCTAGGGTTTGATGTACTTGATATTTAAGATTCGATACTTGAGAGAGGGAATCTTGAATTGATTATTGAATAACAAAACCTAAGATATTATAGGTTTCGGGAGAGAGTATAATTCCTTTGAAACTGTTTTACATAAGAAGTGGATTTGAAAGAAATAAGCAAAAATTGGCGAAAAATTGCAAGATCCAGAGTCTGGGGACAAAAGTATAAATACTTAATGGTTATGTCGGACATCACGATGAAGATTCGAGGATGCTAAGGGTCAATAAAAATCTGGAACATCCTTGTGCGGTTGAATATGATTAAAATATTTCACAAATCAATTTTCAACCGCACAAGGATGTTCTAGATTTTTATCTCGAGAATGATACATATTTTTGACCTAGTAAACATTCGAATTGAAAAAAATCTAAGTTGTAGCCCTTTGAATTATTTTTACAATCATTCGAATATTGGGAGAGAAAGTTATGGTAAACTTACTAAAGGATATGCAGTGTTGAAAAATCTTCTCGAAAGCGGACGCCGTGGCGCCGCTACTATTAACAGAGAAGTGCACCAAGCCATTAAGGCGCATTTTTTTGGCTCGTTTGAAGTCCATAAAAATTCTACATCCAAAACAAACTCGGGGAGAAGTATAAATACAAGAATGGAGGCACTTTTAGGGGATTCCACACATTGAGAAGCATAAGATACAACTTGAGAATTAAAGAGAAAATTCAAAGGGAGAAGAACAACAAGTCAACAGCTAAGGTTTGGAATCAAGATTGGAGGCAAGAAGAGGAACTTGGTGCAAGTTTAATCAACTTTATCACATATCAATTCAAAACCTGGTGATGTACTCTAATATTGTTAATAGTTTTTCTTCATATATTATGAGTAGCTAAGCTTTTCATTAGGACAAACAATGTAATCTTTTGAGGCCCTTTATATCTTTTATTCAAGATTCAAGTTCTTTCATTATTTAGGTATTGATTTTAATTATGTATCTAATGCTTACTTGATCACTAATTCAATGATTTTGTATTTTTTTACGAATCAAGAAGTGAGTTTTAAATTTAGACCACATATTAAAATTCGATAATTTAGTATAACGTATAGAGATACCTATACTAATTATTACGGTATTTAAATGAATTTTTAGAACTAATATTTCGTTTAAATAAGATTGATTCACATAGAGATATGGATTGAATTAATTAAATAGGTTCAATGAGAACTCGAGATGGGTAAATTGAATACAATAGAAGAATTAGATCGAATACTACATTAGGTTATGAATCTTGGAGTAAGACTTAAAGGTGATCAATAGATGAAATTGTTATGCCCTAATATCTCATTTCATATTTGAATTCTAAATCAATCTTTGTGTGCATCTAATTATTTTCATGTAGTTAAATCAAAAATAACAACAAATCATAATTCTTTATTTGTTTTCATCAAATAGTAGTTAGAAATATTAAATTGAGCATTAAAGTATAGTTCTCGTGGGAACGATAATTTAGAGTCAAAGGTCCACTATATTACATTTTACGATCAGTACACTTGTGGGATATAAAATCGACAGCACTCATGCTCTTTTATACCAGATGACTATATTTGAAAAATATGCCTAGCATAGCAAAGAGTCATCCTAAAAAAAATGGAATGATCAGAACAAAGAAAGACATAATTGGCAGAAAAAGAGACCAAGCACGAGAGTTTGTTTCGGTGAGACGAGAGGGTGTATTCCACCATGACCTAAGTGTAATGAACTCCATATGGGTGATTGTTTACTTGGAAAGAACGTGTGTTTTCAATGTGGTAATGTGTGACACATTGCTTTACACTAAATGGAGCCTCCATAGAAGAAGGATGATGACTAAGACAAGAATCAAAAGGGAAAGGCCTGAGTTTTTGCACTGAATTAGCAGGAAGCCGAGCAGGATCCAAATGTGAGAGCAAGTATTTTATTATTATTAGATGTACCTGCTTATTTTCTTTTTTACTCTAGAGCTATACATTCTTTTATCTCTACATCTTTTGTCAGTAAGTCTAAAACTGCATGCGTGAAAATGGATAACACTTTAGAAGTTAATATCCCTTCAGGAAGAACTCTTTGTACAAATTAGATAACTGAGGCTATTTAGTTAGTGATTGATGAAAAGGTACTAGAAACGAACATATACCTTTTAGAGATGAAAGATTTTGATGTTATATTAGGTATGGATTGGTGGGACTCAATCATGAAACTATCTGATGTCACGATAAAGAAGTGTTATTTCATAAGTCGAGAGATGAAGAGTTTCATTTTCTTAGGGCAAAGTTCAAGTCTCTACTTCATCTTGTATCGGCTTTGCAAGCGGAGAAGGTGCTCCGAAAAGAGTCATATTAGGGATTCTTAGTTAATATTATCGGTTCCCAACATGCAAAAGCAATCGTTACTAAATATAAACATTGTGCGAGACTTTGTAGATGTATTCCCAGAAGACCTTCCCAGTATTCCACTAGATAGATAGGTGGAATCTATAATTGACTTGGTCGGCAGAGAAGTACCAGTATCCAAAGCCTCGTACAGAAAGGCACCGAAAGAACTTCAAGAGTTGAAGTTACAATTGGAAGAGTTACTAGATAAAGGTTTAATTCAACCGAGTGTATATCCATCTGATTCTCTAGTACTCTTTTTAAAAAAGCAGGATGGTACTATGAGGATGTGTATCGACTACCAAGAATCGAATCATCTAACAATCAAAAATAGATACCCACTTTCAAGAATAGAGGATTTTTTCGAAAAGCTGAGGGGTACAAAGGTGTTTTCTAAGATCGACTTGAGGTCAAGGTATCATTAGCTGAAGGTTTGGCAAGTGATATACTGAAAACTGCTTTCAAGACTCACTGCAGATATTATAAGTTCACTGTCATGCGTCTTGGTTTGACCAATGCCCTAGTATTTATGGACCTAATGAACCAAGTGTTCTTTCAACATGGACTAGTTCGTTATAGTATTTATTGATGACATACTTGTATACTCGAAAGATAAGAAACAGCATGAGAAACAACTCCAAGTAATGCTTGAAACTAAGGAAAAATTATTTACCAAATTCAAGAAGTTGGAATTTTGGCTCAATCGCGTGGGTTTCCTTGGTCACGTGGTTACCACCCAGGGAATTGAAGTAGACCTGATTAAACTAGAAGTAATAACTAATTGGCCTAGATCGTCTAGCGTGAGTGAAGTTCACTGTTTCTTCGGGTTGGCTGACTATTATAGGAGATTTATTGAGGGCTTCTCAAAAATAGAACGGCCAATGAATTAGTTCTAGAAAGGGTATAAAGTTTCACTGGATGAAAAAGTGTGAAGAATGTTTATAGGAACTTGAATAGAGATTAGTCTCGGCTCCTGTATATATGGTACGTGAAGGTTTAGATGGGTTTGTAATTATAGCGATGCTTCCAAGCAATGCTTGGGATGTATTTTGATGCAACATGGAAAGGTGATTGCTTATACCTCGAAATAGTTGAAGCAGTATAAGCACAATTATCCAATGTACGATTTGGAGCTTGCAGCTGTAGTTTATGCCTTAAAGATATGGTGTCATTATCTGCATGGAGGGAAGAATGATATCTATATAGATTACAAAAGTCTCAAATACTTCTTCACATAGAAAGAATTGAATATGAGACAGAGAAAATGGTTGAAGTTAGTAAAAGATCTTGACTGTAAGATTCTTTACCATCTGGGTAAGTAACGTAGTAGCAGATGCTCTTAATTGAAAAATAGTATCGCAATTAGAAGTTTTACCTACTGTACAAAAATATTTGATAAATGACATCGAGAAATTGATGTTAGAAGTCATCACACCATCGACTCTCACTTCAGCGAGAATACAAGCATTAATGATTCAACCTACCTTAAAGGGATCGAATCAATAAAGCACGAAATAAGGATCCAATTCTGCAAGAGATTAAGACTGATATTGGTATAAACAAAGGATTAGGATTTGAAAAATTTGCAAATAAAGCATTGACTTTTAAAGTAAGATCGTGTGTACATAAAGATTAAAGTATAAGAAACGAGATATCGGAAGGGGCTTACTTTACCTTGTATGCTGCACATCCAGGTGGTATGAAAATGGAGAAACGTGAAAAGAAGAATTGGTATGTTTGTGGTGAAATATATTATCTATCATCAGGTTAAAGCAGAACATCAAAGGCCATCGGGGCTATTGAATCCGTTGGATATTCCAGAATGGAAATGGGAACACATAGCGATNATAAGAAACGAGATATCGGAAGGGGCTTACTTTACCTTGTATGCTGCACATCCAGGTGGTATGAAAATGGAGAAACGTGAAAAGAAGAATTGGTATGTTTGTGGTGAAATATATTATCTATCATCAGGTTAAAGCAGAACATCAAAGGCCATCGGGGCTATTGAATCCGTTGGATATTCCAGAATGGAAATGGGAACACATAGCGATGGACTTTGTGGTAGGCTTTTTGAGGACAGCAATATATCACAATGTTATGTTGGTATTGGTTATCATTTGATAAAGTCGGCCCATTTTCTTCCAATCAATGTAAATTTCAATATGGAATAGCTCGTGTAGTTAAATATCAGAGAGATAGTCAGATTACATGGAGTTTCAATCGCATTATTTTAGACAGAGACCCGGACCCGAGGTTCACATCAAAGTTTTGAAGAAGCTTGTAGGAAGACATGGGGATGAAACTAAAGTTTATTATTTCTTATCATCCACAGACAAATGGACAATCAGAAAGAGCCATTCAAACTCTTGAAGATATGTTTAGGGCATGTGTTTTGGATCTTGGCGATAGTTGGGAGGCATATCTACTATTAGTAGAGTTTGCATACAACGAAGGCATTTAGCTCACTATAGGCATGGTCCCATATGAAGCTCTCTATGGTAAAAAGTGTAGATTACCTATCCATTGGGATGAGGTTGGAAAGAACAGAAATTTTGTGTCTTGAAATCATTGAACAAACTATTAAGGTGATTCACAATATTAGAGCCAGAATAAAGGCAACCGGGATCGAAAGAAAAGTTATGCTGATTAGCTCAGCATTAGTAAAAGACAATATACAACAATAGTTACAGTCAACTATGTAAGCAAAGCCTTGTAAGGAGCAGATACAAGATATCTATATGGAAAAGTTGAACCTTACCTTAGTTATGGCATCGCGAAAGCTATGACCCTATTTCCAGAGTTTTAGTATTTAAGTATTAACAAATATTCCACTCAAACAAGTATTGCAAAAGCCTGACATAGAGATTAATTAAATGGATAATAGAGCTTGGACTGAAAGATAAATTCGCATAATAACTTAGATCCAAATGCAGAATTAAAATAATAACAAGTACAATTCATTTGTTAAGGGTTCTAGAAGATTAAGTTTAATTAATCCAATTATACCTATATGTCAATCGATCAATTTAACAATCATGTTAAAAGTATTGATGGGGAAAGAAAATCTCTTGAAGAACTCTTCACAAGGATCAAAAACTTCTTGGCAAACCTTGCCAAAAAGATTCATTAGAAAAGTTAACTTACAATTAGTCTAGACACTAGTAAACCTTAGCTGACTCTGGCCACCTAACTTGTAAATCACTTAGGAACTCAATTGGTTGTGTACGCCCGCAGTTCCCAGGACTCTGGGCCACTTTTGTCCTCACTAGATCACCAAGAATGAACCTTGTTCTTCACTGAAATATTGTTCTACAGTGCTGGAACTCCAAGCACCTCTTTCCAAACTTCAGAACTCTAAAAACTTACTGGAGAAGGTAGGGTTTTTGTGTTTTGATCTGATGAATGAGGCAAGAGATACTAGAATATGGATTTTCTCTTCAAAGAATATTTTCTTAACTTAATTTAAAGCTCAACCAATATTGGAAAAGTGTTTGGGATGAATATATGAAAACATACATGTGATTGAATCAAGAGATCTTTTGGAATGAGTAATTGATCTTCAAAGAATGACTGCTATAATGAACATCTTATTCAACCACACCTTTGGACATGCCATGGATTATATGGTGTTTGGCGTTAAAAGGGAATCAAATCAACATTAAAATCATTTTTGACTGCTTTTGGATTTACCGAATGCTCAAGCGCGATGTCTAGCTCCAAGTGAGTGGTGACATGCCGCTTGACCTCCAGGTTCGCGCCAGACGAGTGGCAGTATCCCAATTTCGAGTTCTCGAGTGCTCACCACGTGGCCAATGAGAGGTTTCCTTCCCAATTATTGATCTTCTTGAATGTCTTCAACTCCTTTTAAGACTCTATGAACCTCAAATTACTTGAACTATAATTACAA
The DNA here is from genome assembly GCA_903798315.1 of Fraxinus greggii. Lineage (NCBI taxonomy): Eukaryota > Viridiplantae > Streptophyta > Magnoliopsida > Lamiales > Oleaceae > Fraxinus > Fraxinus greggii. The sequence goes on along the minus strand of CAIGRK010053634.1, from coordinate 2,366 downwards.
CTCGAGAACTCATATTTTGAATTTAATTACAACTTAAATAACCCATTATTTTGAATACAAAAATTGTCAATAACTAATTTGGACATTGCCAATTACAAATTTGACCTAGGAAGGACAATTTGAAATAAGTTATAAAGGACGATCCACAATTAAAACATAGGCACTAGTTGACTTTATTGCAAAATTATCAGATTTTTTCATCCCTGAGGAAGAGCCCGAGCAGGGAACGTGAAAATTATATGTTGATGAATCATCGAGATATATTGGCTCTGAAGGAGGCATAATCTTGATGATCCCAAAATTCTCACAAAACATTCGTTGTTAAAAGCCCCAAAATGGTCTTGAGGACACTTTTCAAAGACATTTTAATAAGGCAAAAGCAAGAAATCAAGAAAGAGAGCGAGAGAAACATCAAGAAGAAAATTGATCTCAAAGCTCCAAAACTATTTTTCTCTCTTTTCTTCTTTATGTTCTTGATTATGAATTCTTGATTTTCTTAATCATGAACCAAATCCATCATCTAGGGTTTCGTGCAATCAATAATTAAATTATGTTTTGATTTTTTATAGTTATTTCTTTGAGGTTTTCCATTAAGTTTATTTGTGTTATTAATTCTTAATGCTTTCAATATACTGGCTATTGATTGAATGATTTGATATTTAAGATTCGACACTTGAGAGAGGTAGTCTTGAATTGATCATAAAATAACACAACTTAGGATATTATAGGTTTCGAAAGAAAGTAAAATTCATTCGAAACTATAACACATGAAAACCATAGAACGTGATAATTCTTAGATTTTTTTTATTCGAAATAGATATGTTGGAATTGAATCCGAGGAATGATTTTTTCTTTAGGGTTGTTGTTTATAAAAAGTTGAGAAATTCAATTGGAGATATTGAGAAACATAATTGATAGTTAGATGAAATTAAAACCCTAGGCCTTCTCAATATTGCTTAATCCTTAAAACTTGTTTTCAATAGTTGATTGTAAATTTTTCTAAGTAGAATTAGTTAAAAATATTGATACTTTAATTCAATCTTCTAGATAAAATAAGGCCTATTTTCATTATAGTACTTCGTAAGAATTTGATTTTCTATCCATGTGGGTCCAACATTAGTTATATTACAAAACTTGACAATCGTATGCTTGCGGTATAATTGGTATAGTTTACACGTAACAAATTTTGACCCGTTGCTGGGGATTGATTGATTTTATTTTTACTAATAATATTATTAATTAGCCTCGATTTCAATTTAGATTTCTTTATTCTCTAATAGTTTATTGTTTTTTAGCTGTTTATGCGAAGATTGAGAAGTTCTGAACTACTGCCTGTTGCTCCTAAGATCGAAAGAGTAAGCCTCGAGAAATTTTATAGAATAGAATTAATTGTTCTTGATGCTATATTTTATTTTATTTTTAGAGTTGAAGGACCAAAGTGAAATAAATTTTAAATTATTATATTTTTGGGTCAAATAATTTGATTTTTATAGAGCGAGTTTTAGTATAATAGTATTGGGCTCTTTTGTAGCTTGTAATTAATTAAAAGTCTTCGCCTCGAAAAAATATTTTGGATAAGTTAGACCCAAAATATTGAAGTTTAAAGAAATTTTCATTAATTAGTGTTTGATTAAATTTGTTTTTGACTTTTAAAAAAATTGGTAGCCACGTCTATGTTTAGATAGACATAAAGCAACTTTTTGTTCGATTAGGATACATGTTTAGGTGTAATTCAAATACACCTAGTTTTTCTGTTGAATTAGAATATCTATATCCAGCTTTCTATAGTTTTGTCCTATATATAATATACACACCCCATGTAGGCTAGAGAATTCATCCACAAAAAAGACAGAGAACCACGTTAGAGAGAGGTCATATTACTCACCATATGTTATATGAGGAAATTGCACTAGATGTTAATTTTTGGCTTTGAATTTACCAAAATGTCACTTTTTAAAAGTTTTTTCAAGATTGTGAATTTTGGACATTTTTGCCCCTCTGCATAATTTAAATACCTTACATATTTTCATTAAATGAGATTTGACAATGTATGAGGAATGTGTACCAAAAATGTATAAGTGACATGTTTGTAAAAAAACAAAAACAAAAACAAAAAACCAAAAAAACCCCTAAACTCACTGCACCAAAAAGAAAACCGCTCTCATTCCCCTCTCATTCGAACTGTTTTCTTTCTCACTCTCCTCTCATTAAATCGTCGGGAGTCGCCATTGCCATCGACTACCGTAGCCCAAAAAGAAGAATTGAGTCAACCGCCCAAAAGAGAAGATAGTAACCCTTGCACTGACTCTCCATCATTCGATCCGTCGGAACTCTCGAAAGTAGTCGACTACCGCCGCCCAAAGAGG